>JAUZND010001278.1:0-13576 GCA_034780555.1 Coelogynopora nodosa | reverse complement strand
CTTGCTTGACTATACCTTTGCCCACTTTGATTGTATTTACAGATATTGTGGTTAAATAAATTATTATTATTATTATTTCTGTAACATTTTATAACCAAACCATGAAAATAGTGTGTAACAAATATGAAGCCATATATAAACTCATTTGTAATATCCGTCATGATGAAAGAGATACACAAATGAAACATTATAACATTAACATTTTCAGTGCTTTTATCATATAAACAAATTCAAGTGGACATGTTACGATGGCGAGATGTAGGTTCACATTCGTATGCCTATTTGTCTCTTATTTAATGTAAATATTTATTATGTCTAATTTGTTATTCAATTTTCTAATACCACTTGATTCTTTTTTATTAAATGTAAACTACTCTTATTAAACAGTAATCACATTTATTTAATGTAAATCACATTTATTATATGTCGATCGATCTTATTTTATGTAATTCTATAGAGATTTAAACATTAAAGAAGAGATACATACATTAAAGAAGAGATATATACATTAAACAAGAGAGAATTACAGTCAATATCATTACAAAGTCAAAGTTAAAGACAATACAGTCTCTTATCATTGAAGAAAGTCATCCATGCTATCATATGTGTCTCTTATCATTGAAGAATGTCAACCATGCTCTCATATGTGTCTCTTATCATTGAAGAATGTCATCCATGCTATCATATTTGTCTCTTATTATTGAAGAAAGTCAAACTTTCATGAAAGATGGTTGTCTTTCGTTCATACTTTGACACATTTATTTGTTTATTTTGAATAAATTTAATAAAAAGATGATTATTTGTATGTGATAAAACGTACGATGTATGTTATATACAGTCATTATTGCTTTTTAAGATTATTTAAAGTAGGTGTATGTTTAATATAGAATATACCTTTTTGTCATGTAGGTTGAATATATATATATATATATATATATATATATATAACGATAATAACAGAGGTATTATGTTACTCTGAAATTGTTTCCTTTGTTTATGTTAATAGAACCAAATAATGCATCATAAATACACACAAAAGTGAGTGCTAAATACAATAAATATGATAACATAATTTTTTATGAAATTGGAAATTTGTAAGACACGTCTTTTCATCGTTCTTTTCTTTCTATTAGCATGATGCAGTCGTGAAGTATTTCAGTATTTCAAAAAATCTTATTGAGAAACAAACCATCTGCATTTTTCTATTGAAATGCACCCCTGAGGCACGTGGTCCGTATTGCCAACTCTGCTCTTGATCAATATGCTTAATGCAATAATCATATAATCTTAATTAACAATAATACATATAACAAAAGCTTTCTTATTAAATGAAAAGTATGGTGGTACCGGGATTTTTTATTACTTCAGTTACTGTTTCAAAATCAATCGTCTCCAATGTTGATGATTTCTGTGAAGAATGAATAATGATTTGAATATAAACATTTAATTCAATCTTTAAGTTAAACAATGGACCCCAATCAGTAGAAGATGATAGCAATTTTTCATACAACACAAATGCCTCCAATTACAAACTCCTGCTGGGTTCTGACCGATTTACTTTAGATTAATCATGTTACACTAGAATAACATGTTGACTAAAAATAATAATGATAATAAGACATTCATAAAAATTCGAATGAGATGAAAAGCATTTCTATAACGTTTTGACATATTTTGAAAAAAGTATGTTTTATATACACACATTTTCAACAAAGGATTATGAAACAATTACCACTAAAAAATAAGGGGACCTTTCTTTACTATCCTATACTTTTTGTGTTCCCTTCTGAATAATGCGTGTGAACTATGAATTCACTATCAATAAATGCGATAACCAGATTTAAATTTATAACCATTTCTCTATTTATAACAATGTGAGCTACACCGGAAGACAATTTTTTTCATTCTAAAATTATTAGTCACATTTTATCATTTAACAAAATATATATGTGAATTTTATAATTATGGAATTACATATTTCTAAAAAATGTCAAGAAAAATAAAAGTGAATTATCCGTTAATTTATTATCTGTGAATTATCAACACATTATTTATGACATGAACAATACATTTATAAAAAATACGTCCGGTTTATTTTTCATCGAAATTTGATAAATATTCTACTTGTAGTTACTTTCAAGTAGTATATAGTTAATATATATATACCATAAAAACGAATTTCTTTCTACTTCATTTACGACTTAGTTATGACTTACTTTTTTAGTTATATGTGCTTGTCGTGGTATTTACAGTATGTATTATCATTTTTAAAGATATTAGTCTAGCTAGTAATGTGGGTATAAAAAAATAATTGAACTAATTTAAAACTACAAATTAATAAATGGTGTGTATATTTCGATTAAATAATATTATTATTATTATTTCTAAATGTTTCAATACATATAAATATAGATATTTTACCTATCAACTCTATTTTAAACTATCAGGTTGAAAATTCGAGTTTTAGTTTAAATAACCGCTGCAAATTTCAACAGTTAAAGTTTAAAAAAAGTTTACATAATAATTTAGTTTAGGGTGTAAAATTCTTTTTTTTTCATCTAATGCATTCTATAGTAATGTTCACATGAGGAAACTCTTGAATTAAAAACATACAGGATCATTTTTTAAATTTTCATTAGAAGACACTGAACTGTTCTGTTTATTCGTTAACAATGTCTAAAATGATGATTCTGGACAACTATCTCATGGTTCGGAAAAAGGGGATCAATAGGAAACTGGCTGACGAATCACAACAACTTCTTGGATAAGATAGTAGTCATGTTTTTAAGAGGATTATACATAAACTTGTTTTTGTGTAAGAAACCAGAGAAATATTTTTCAGAGCGTTTAATATTGGGTGAGATATTAAAGAGATATTATAATGAATGCACAATCATTGAGTGTTACATTTCAAACGTGATAATAACTTTTTCTTTATCAAAACCGTAAAAATAATAAATAATACATTACTTTTTTTAGCGCTATTAAAACTTTGAAAAAAGAGGTAATAATATATACTAGATTGGTCATATATTATAAATATATATGAATACTTTAATAATACATTAATTTTTTAGCGCTTTAAAAAGTAATTATAAAATAATTTATTTAAACATATGTAATGAAAATAATATTTGAGATATGTTAGAATTGTACATCAGTACCGTAAATAGTTTTCTATATATCTATTACTTTTTTGTATACAAATATTTCAGCATATTTATATCTATTGCGGGATATTCTACATAAATTATGTTCACATATTTTCAGTTCTAAATGTGTAAATAAATTTCGAATTAAATGGTTATTTGGTAACTCTCAATTTTCTGGTTGTAACGAGCTTGTATATAACTTTTTCTTCTGTATTATATACCATATCCAAAATTAGAAGATACACTTTAAATCTCCATACATCTATGAATTAGAATCTGCTCTCAATTTTTAACATTTTTTATTTTCTTCATGATAGTTACATTTTTTAATCTTGTAACATGGGAAACTTTGCAAATGCAAAAACAGAATGCATTAGGTTCCTTTTGCGAGTTCTGATAAGTTCTAGGTGGACATATTTTATGTAAGTTAAAGTATTTTAAATGAACTACGAATTTAAAATTGAACCATTAAAACAAGATAGGCATATTATAGAATTCATGTCCACAGGAGCTGGTTTAATGTATGCATGACTTAACGTCAACAGAAATCGACAGATTTTTTTAATGAACTAATTAAATTATGTATTAAATATTTCTGAGCAAATGATTAAAAAATCATATAACAGAAAAAACTACAAACTATTAAGGCAACTAAAATTAAATATGAGCAACAGTCCAATATTGTGCATTTAATTGTGTATATATTCGGTTAACATGTTAGGAAATAATATTTAGTATCTCAAGTAAATTTATTATATGTTCAACATCATGTTACACTTTTTAAACAATTCAGTTTACATTTACATAATTATATAATCCTTGTGCAAATCAAAAAAGCAATTTTAATCCAATAGTTTTATTTTCCGCATTAAACCACGTCACCTAAAAATATTCTACACAAGTAATTCATAGTGGTATAAAAATCTACTGGTATAATAATCGATTAAATTATTTTAATTTATTAATTGCAAAACTTTCATCTGAAGAAGATAAACAATTTAATTACATAAAAACTTAACTTCATAATTTTAGTGTTACCATAAAACCTAACCACATATTCATTTATTTTCAAATTTTAATACAACTTTTATGACGCAGTTTACAACCATTTCATTCTTCAAGAATGTTGCAAAAATCTTACTGTATTCTTGCAAGAAGGTACAAGAAACAGCGGACATTTACCGCCCAATGTACACTTGTTTGTATGTATGATTCAAGTAACACCAAGTAAAACTACATTCTAATTAACATTCAAGTCTGGGCGCCGAAGTGTGTTAATAAGGATTTCTAAGGGTCCGGACCCATGTAAGTGAATGCTCCATAAAAAAATAAGAAAATTGCGCCTATTTATGTTTGGCATCTGGGCGACTGTCGGATGTTGCTGCAATCCTTCCCCTGAACAAAAAGCTGGATCCGTCCCTGGTTGGTTGTAGCAAAAGGATTATCATAGTAAATGAACATATTATATTCAATTCCTCAACACCCACCACAAAAAAAATAACAAAATAAACAATCAATTATCAAACCGACTGTCAAATAAGAAACAAAAATGTTATCAAAATGTCAGGAAGGTTTAAAGGAAAAATCAAAATTCATGACTATAAACTCCAGAAAGGTCTAACAAAAGGAATTAGTTATAATCAAACTACAATTATATATTTTTAATGTTTACAATCAAAACATAGCGCTCGTACACTGGGTAAATGGAGTGATAAGATGGCAAGTCAAACCTGTTCACTTAAAAGACAGTCTAGTCTGTCAAATCCACAAAGCAGAAGAATAATTGGAGACAAGCCGGATCATGAGGGAAAACACGTGTAACAAATGATATTTATAATAAAAAAGAAAATAAAAGAAATTATGACTAAACAATTGTGAGATACTTTGGACCCAGCATTTCTTAAAACGTAAATCATAGAACCCGATGGTTACCAAGATCTCTATTAGTATCAATTTTCAGGCAGATATTTCGTCGGACTACAGTGTGTTTATATTGATTTGTATAGATTTGTATAGATGTGTATAGATGTGTATAGATTTGTATAGATTTGTATAGATTTGTTTTGTGAGTTATTTGTTCAAAAATAATTCAAATAAAATCACACACATGCGTGGTATTTAACAAGTAGTCTAATTAAATTTGTGCAACTACATTGTAATTACAATTAAATCAATTATAATAAAATAATTTTGGCATAACTTTAAAAGTGGAAAATTCAACTTTTGAGCTAAATGTTATCGTATATTAATTTTAAAAACAATATTTTCAGTTATAGATATAATTATGTTTTTTGCAGCCTAGTATAGTATATATTATGTAGGTAAATCTACCTATATTAATATATGTAATATATATATACATTATTTACTATCTATTGTTAACTATTTTTACCTAAAAAAGTTATTCATTTATTTAAATGTTTTATGATTTTATTTAAAAAAAATTATATTTAGAGAAAGCAAAAATAAATAGAATAAATTGTAAAAAATTATATTTTATTGTTTTAATTAGTAAAATTTGATAAACAATAAAAAAGCAAGAAACATGCAATTGAGATCTTAACATAGACTAAAGTTACCATGTACGAACAAAAATTAGTTTAATAAGAATAAATGAAGAATAAAATCACAAGGAAATTTTAAAGATTTTGTAAAATAATAAGAAAGAAAAAAATTAAACATGACCGTTTGCATATTAAAATTTTATTTTATTTGTATATTTTATCATCTAAACATTACATATAATATACTTAGTTACATAGTTATTTAGATACTTAGTAATAAAATTACTTAGATACTTGGTAACTTAGTTACATCGATCAACTGATGTACGCGGTTTCTAATTCGCTACATAACAATTTAATTAAACAATAACAAAAAAACCAAAGGAAGCAATATATTCATTCAGGAAATAATAAAACCGCAAAAAGAATAGAATGATCATCTGATGTTAATATAATTGTCTAGATAATATGAATAATAAAGTTTAACTTTGTAAATTGAAACTGTGTTAGAGCCTTCATCAAATTCGTAACTTAACAAATTTCTAATAAAATGAATAATGTAGTCATTGTGGAAGAATTGATTGCAGACAATGCAAATCTTCTTTGCAATACTTCCGTAGAATACTTAGAGTACATACAATACACTAAAAGCATGAAACGTTGACTTATTCTACAAAAGTTGTTACTGAATTTTGGTCTTTTGTTTCTTCAAACCAAACAATGTCATTCTGCTCTTCGTCATGGAGAAGTTGAGCTATTTCATTCTCAGTGAGCTCCATTTTCTTGATCAAGTCATCGTCTTGCGCTGATTGAGGTGCCTAAAAATACAGAAAAAAAAAGTTTTTAAACCATAAAAAAATACCATTTAATAGCATGCTGGAAATTGTAAAATCTAAAATCTAAAATTTGTATTTTATATTTATATTGGCTTTGATCTAGATCTTTATAAATCTCATTTTGACACATGATTTTGATTACATAGAAAATATATCAGATTATGTAAGGTTAGTCACGAGTTTGTACAGGACTCATAAAAACACATGATCACAAAAATCGATATAAGTATCCAGTTATTATATAGCAGATCACGTGGCACATAGACAAATATGTTATTCGAGCTGACTTACCTTGGAACATAAAGATTTTGTTACAACCTATTTTTCAACTTCCATTTAGTGCAATTATTAATTTTGTTTCAACTTATATTCATTCGATGGCGCTGGAATAGTACAGCAAAATGAGTTGCATAGTAAAACATGTATGAGAACACATTACATGAAGTAAAAACACATACGAACATAAACAAATGGAACGAGGTGTTCATCCATATTAGAATGACTTTAAATGTTGTACACAGATCTAACATGGTATATACATATATTTTAGAAATTTTTTTTTTTCGAATTTGTTAATCCATATTTTATATCAGTTCGGAGTGATGCAGATCACGTGGTCCACTTAAAAGACTTTGTTAAATCAAATTAAAAATTAAGTTTTTTTTCTCGCATAACTAGTTTTTCAAATTTTATTTTGTAATTAAGTTATACAGAACATATTTATCGAAATTTAAAATTTATTGATTCATTGATTCATTGATTCATGCTTTCCTTCATATTTTTCATAATTGTCCTATTATGAAGTCAGCAAAAAAAATAGATAATGAAAAAAATATTTGTTTACAACAATTTGTCTTGAGACAATATATGCATTATCACATAATTTCACCAAGCTTCTAGAGGGTTAATATTGAAGAACAAAAATATGTTACAAAAAAGCCAAACATAAAAATTAGCGAAGATATCTATTTTATTTAAACATACGTATATACATGTACATTGTATGTAGATCCGCCCCTTTCCAACGATTCATTAGAAAGCATAAACTATACGACTTACTTTGTCATCAAACAAAGTTGCTAAGAATTTTGTAGTGTTACCCGGCTCCTTTGATTCAGATGGAGGTGAAGTGTCATGTTTATGAAGTCCTGAGCTACTTCGTACTGATTGCAACTGAAATAAATAAATATATATACATATATATCGATTGTTCTTGTATTTGAACTGTGTTCATGGTGCAGCACGTTTAATTCAATTATTTATGATTACTCAATTTAATATTGTCGTATTCAAACAAATATGAATGCATATCAAGTGGGATCTCCATAATCTTCATAATAATACAGTTTAAACCGGATCAATTTAATAATTCGTTTTATCTATCTATCTTCATCATGAAACATAGGTTTATAATCCAGAATTTGAAATCGGATAATCATTAATTTGGAGTCAATAACTTTGTTGTGTATAAATGCTAATCCTGAATAATATGTTTTTCTAATATGTTGTGATTATGTTGTGTATGCATACTTAATTTTATCTCTCATTTATTTGATACACAATATTGAAAGAAATTGTTTTTTTTAATAAAAACACGGTATTATTCAGACGTGATCTGATCTGATCAAAATTTGGCAGATTATTTGTAAAATGTAAATTTAAAAGGTTGACCTTGAACTTCTTAATATCTCTCTTTCAGTAAGAATATCATTTCAATAAAACGTTTTCTGGATAATTTTTTCTTCTGAAACTCTTTGTTCTGATCTAAAATAGCATTTTGATAAACTTTGCAACTGTTCATCATGTGAACTACCTTATAAAAATGCGTTAAACATCGGTTAAATAATTCGAAGATTGACTCTTTACTTAAATGTATCCTCTAATGTTACTAATTAAATTAAATTGCATTTTTCACGAATTGATTGGTGATTTTAGTAAGCTCTACTTGAAATCCAGTCGTCAGTAGTGATGCCATATATAGGTTACCTGATGAGAGCTCAATGATAGCTCGAAACCCGAAGAGTGCCTCGGTCTTTCTAAGTTGTAACTTAAACCCGGAGGAAATTTAATCTATTTGTCAAGGTCGTCAATGCATAAGTATAGTTAAGATAAACAATATAGATTTTAAAATAATCAATGTTGCTAAGAAAAACAAATGAGTGTCATTTTAGAATATCGATAAAAATGGTCTATATAAGTACACATTTACAATAATTATGAGATAAACAATAATATAAATTATAACAGATTTTAATTATTTATTTAACTTTTGCTACTATTATCGTATTAATTCATTATTTTATAAATATTTCATATTGATTATATATTAATAAAACAATAAAATTTCATTTAAAATAAATATCTACACTTACACTTATTAAAATTATTCATAACATCGTACAAAAAATATATTTTTAAACAATTTTCTTGAAAATTGTTTGTTTACCTTAATTACCTGTTTTAATGCGGAACTTGAAAAATAGTTATTTATTCCTCCGAATTTTAGTGACAACCATCTTTCGGCTGTTTGTTCTGGCTCTGCACCCAGTGCTTAACTGTTGCTGTGGTAGTTCTGGTGTTCCAAAAACCGCATAGTTTAGTTTTAGAATAAGTGTTTTAATTAAATAAAGTAATATTTACATGATTATCAATGACAGCTTTAAATCACTATCAAATAATTTAGCACAAAATGTGTACATGATTCTGAGTGCACATTGACTTCGGAGCATGTATCAATGGAACAACAAAATCATTGAATAAGTTTACCTCGATATTTTCTGGAACATTGTTTGTAGTTATTTCCTGAAGTGTTCTGTCACCAGTGCTGGATGACCTTGGTCCTGAGGTCGACTTGTCTTCAGAGTTATGTTCGTCCTCTTCCGATGTTTCCCGTCTGAAAAGGCGGAATTTCAATCAAGGATACGTCGATATCTACAAAGTACATTGTATTTAATGTAATATATAGGTAATCATGCTTGTAAAATATTTGTATGCATATTTTATAAATGATTTAATAAATAGTACAATTTATTATTAGAAAGTCTAAAATCATTTTTCGAATTATATATGGAGATATAGTTTATTTAATTATTACAATTGAAACACCATGTAACCATCGACTTTTTTAGATCAATAAGAATTTGTCAAGTAATCCTTTTATACTTACAAGCTTCTGCATACTAGAATCACAGAATCACCTTATTTGCAATATATATGCTCAAATGTTAATGTGCGTTCTGTCCTAATTGATGTTCTAATAAAATTCAACCTTCATCCTTTTATACTTACAAGCTTCTGCATACTAGAATCACAGAATCACCATATTTGCAATATATATGCTCAAATGTTAATGTGCGTTCTGTCCTAATTGATGTTCTAATAAAATTCAACCTTCACCCTTCCGTTTTGGTCTGACTGTTTATTTATATCACATTCTTAATAATTGATTTTTGTCTTTTATCTCTCTTTGACCTTTTGATTATTTCACATTTGTAAAAATTCCTATGCTAGATTTTCAATTGTGATATTTATAAGAAACGGTTGTTCATTATCATTATTATTATACTTCTTGTTAATATACTAAATACGACAGATAAAATGACAGAACACATATTTCATACTGTGGAAAACATTTTTAAATTTCTAATGTTTATATGCATCACAAACTGATATTATATAAAGCTCAGTTCCCACTGCTATATATTTTTTCAATATAACATTTGTGCTGAACTCTGACGGGTTCCATAAAAATGGTCATTTGATGCGCACGAACGCATTTGTTATTATTTTGATCATGCTTTTTTATTAAAACATTAATATACTACTGTAGTGACTATCCTGTTCGCTCATATTATAGATTTCTTCTAGTGTATTCTTGGGGTGTTTGCCACCAAAGATATTATATAGCTACTAATAGTGATAATGACTCCTTCTTCCACTATGACGCAACGAGTAACGGTGTTGAACTGTGATGTTTCATGACTTTTTTATTGGAAATGTTTGTTCAATTATGTCAGCATTACAATAATTATAGACATCCCCGACTATCTATGCATATACTGTACATTTACAGACACAACATCTCTTCTGTAGGTGACATTTGACAGATCACGATAATCATATTATAATATCGTTATAACAATGATAACCGATTTGATAACGATAATTGAGCATGTAGGGCTAAACTATATTTATGTATATGACCACTCTAGTATGTATAATTATTGTTTTAACCATCGGGTAATTAATACATGGAGATTTAGCGTGTGTATTGATTTGTTGCAGTTATATACTACTAACCTCTTACCCGAGAACTTTAGCAAAATAATGATTTAGAAACTGATAGCAGTAAAATTGTTCATGTACAGTAGCAAAACAGTTAAACAGAATTAATACTAACTCTTAAAATCAATTTAATAAAAAATATTTAACACTAGTACCGTCTTGTTACCCATTTACATTAAATTTATTAAAATAAAACGATTTTCTTTATTTTCTACTCTATGATTATTGTTATCGTTAAAAAATAATTAGCATAAGGTTGGAAAGACAATTATGCTTAAATGTAGTTTAAAATATCCGTTATATAAAATTTAACAAAATCGCGTGAAAACTTTATTGATGAACAATATGGAGATAATTTGATAAAAATAAACTTAACAGATTTTGGAATTAATGTTTTAATTATGATTTTAACGTTTAAAGCGCTTAAAAATAATGTTATATACAGTTTTTACTATTTCATTAAAAATATATTACAAAAAAAAGAAACACTTATCATCATAGCATATAAAGAAAGACATTTGAATTATTTTAATTTACTAAACATAACCTTTGACCTATGAACTAGTTCCCTTGTGTTTCAATAGATTTAATAAATTTAAAAATAATAGAATGTATAAATTATGCCAAATTACCAAAAAAAACTGAAGCTCTATTTTATCGAAATTTTTTATTTATCTGTAATCATAAAAGATAAAGCTATTTTTTAAAATTCAAAATATTTAAAAAAAATTAAAAATATATATAATATTTCTCTTGTTTCTTACACAAAAACATGTCTTAAATGCATAATCCTCTTAAAAACATGTATATACCCTATTACCCAAGAAGTTGTTGTGATTCGTCCGCCAGTTCCCTGTTGATCCCGTTTTTCCGAACCGTGAGATAGTTTTCCAGAATCATCTACACATCGTTTTAGATCTTGTTAAGGAATAAACATAACATTTCAGTGTCTTCTAATGCAAATGAAAAGAATGATACCTTATGTTTTTAATTCAAGAGTTTCCACATATAGAACTAAAAAATAGAATTATTATTCCTTCCTTTATATAAATACATTATAAATATCATCCAACCTAGAATATATAGCTCTGCTTAGGCAATGTTATATGTTTTATCAAGATAGTTGTTGTTAAATTGTGTAGCATCAATTATCAAAAGACAATATATTTAATTAATAGTAACATGTATTACTCCATGGATACCCTAATGTTTAGGACAACATTACAAAACTCATTTAACGGTATCAATTTATTCATTCAACAATTAAATCTGCAAAAGAGAACTTCTTTCTTATTCTTGTTTTGTTGTTAAATAAACCGATTTCACCTGAATATTTCGATGACTCGGTCTCTAACTTTATGAGTTGTTCCAGCCGATCTTTTTTGAACTCAAAACCCGCTTCTATATTTTATACTAGTAATGATACCTGTCGATCGGTTAGGGCCTTTGGTAATCATTACAGCAGCAGGAAATATGAACGGATACAAGATACATCAAACATTATTTTTTTGGTATACGTGCTAAAACGCACTTTAAGGCGTATGAAGTTTAATGAGATGGGGCGTTAAATGAAACTACTTGTATTGGATGGAGATAATCATAAAACTGGTATAAATAAATTAAAAGGATACACAAGCTTCCATCACAGCAAACAAAAATCTGCAAAAAATAAAATATAAAATTTAAAAAAGAATCGATACTTACTGAAAATATACAATTTAAGAGAAGAAAAAACCAGCAGAACTTCATCATTTCACATCAGAAAGTTTCACAAACAATTGAACCAAGTCTTCACTATAAGAACCACATTTTTATGGTATAGACTCCAAATCTATTTATATGTGTATTTATACGTATTTGTATGTATTTATATACCGTATTTATATATGTACGACAATTCTTTTATATACGCTATTAAACAATCTTCGAAACGTTCAATTATATTACAACTTTAAATACTACAAATAATATTGGTTCAAATAATAAAGTACTCTCTGTTATAAAGACAAACTGCAAATAATTAAAATTTAAAATTAAACAATAGATTGTCAACATTTCCATAAAATACAATTTCAGAACGCTTCTATCTATCGTTTATCTACGTCAATCCTCCTAATAAAAAAAATATATATATAATTATAGAGTTGCCATACAAGTTCCGATATCAGGACATTATTGAACTGGACATGGAACAGCGGTTTTCATAATAGCGCGTCATGTGAGTTTTTGTTAAGCCATGGAACACTTTTATTCATGATTTATTTATGTTAAGTTATATTTTTTCAAAGTCAACATTTTACATTTACGAACTAAAATACATATGTTTTAATTGTATCAATCTGACGTGAATATGAAGTCAGACGTTTTTCTTTTTGCCAAGAATTGCACTGCTTCAACTTATTTGATCTGAGAATTAGAAATCGAAATAAATCCAGTATATTCAATATTAATATTAATTTTTTTAAAAAGGATTATTACATGTTCCTAAATCATTAACTAAATTTAAATATACAATATGCATAGCGTATGGATAGAGATTAAACATTATGTCACTTTTCTGTCTCCCAGATAGTCGAACATCAACTAATGTGATATATTATTTATGGGATAACTGACGGATGGACTGCTTTGTGAAGCAGACAATAGATTTGTGAATTGCCAGCTCAAGTTTTGTACTATGGCCTGCATAACTATGTAATCCTATAAAAGCAACTTATAAAGCCTCAGGGTGAGCCATAAGTTCCGCCCGATTTCTAAATGCTGCTGTTTAAAAACCATGAATTATACACAAGCAATATTA
>JAUZND010001277.1:0-34803 GCA_034780555.1 Coelogynopora nodosa | reverse complement strand
ATTTTCTATAAAGGCGCAAGGTGCATAGGCGCGGGCAGGCCCAGGCCTGCCCGGCCTACCCAGTTGCTACGGGCCTGTTTTACCTATTTTAATATAATTTGTAAAATATTTGAAATACAAATGTTAATAAAGTAGTTGATAAAGTAGACAAAAAAGAGTACGTTATGCCGATATAATAATTTATGAAATATTTAAACGATAAGAAATTTGTTAAATTGTAGGTATAATTTTAATGTAATCATAGATAATAAAATTTAATTTATTAAGTAGCAGGGTAGCATAAAATTGTCGTTATCAAACTCGTTTAATTAATTTAAAAGGATGTAGAACAGCATCCTTTTTGCTACATCAACGGCAAATTTTCTGGTTAACTAAGTTGACATTACAAGGGTGCATATGTTCACCGCGGATATTACTGAAAGTTTCATTGTGCGTGACAATAGTCACACTGTATTTTTTTACTGTACACTTCTACTATCTACCGTTTGACTTTCTATTTTGCAGTTTATATAAAATTAAATAGATAATTATCCACTCTTAACGAATAAATATCATTCTAATTATATAGATAAAAAGTAAATAAAAATGAAAGTACTATAGTATTATTAGTTAGTTGAAGATTAGGCTAAAGGATACGCAGCCATTAGGTGAATCGATACGAAAATCGGTTACGTAATTCATTGCACCATTTTTCTATAAATTGCGGATTAGACGAAACATAGAATTAGGCGAAAGAATAGGTGAAACGATATCTAGCCGTTATATCTTATTCATGAGCAACTCTTCACTAAACTATTCAACACCAACAAAAAATCTATTGATAGTTAGTTCATATTATGCATGGTGGATTGTTGAACAAGATTCTCCTACACCGACTTAGACCAGTCATTGATCCATATCTACTGCCACAGCAAAGCGGAATTAGACCTAATAAATCTACCACAGAACAGATCGTGGCCTTGCGAATGATTATAGATGACTACCGCATACATCAACAATCATAAAAGTATAATGAAGGCTATAATTTTCGTAGACTTCAAAAAAGCCTTCGATTTCGTTTCGCGAGCCGCTATTCCATTTGTCCTCAAGCTTGTATAACACGCTAGATATCCTTATCAATGCTGTTATGGATCTTTACTACAATTATAATATATCAGCCTGTATTCGTACTAACCGTGGCTTAACAACAAACTTTTTAACAACTTCAGGTGTTCTGCAGGGAGATACCCTGCTCCCCTTTTTATTTTTGTTACTTCACATTGTCATGCTCAGATATTTATCACATGACGATGCTTATTTTCTACGCCACCGTAGAAGTAAAAGGTATCAAGAAATTCCACTGCCAGCCCTCGACTTTGCGGATGACATTGCACCATTGTTTCAAAAACCCCGAAACTGCCCAAAGTCAGCTGCAAAGACTTGAAATGGAACCTAGTCATGCCGTCATAAACGCGTGAGAAACTAAAATCTTACACATTGGATTCTTAAATATTATCTTTATATATCTTTCCTCTGATGATTAATATTACGGTCAGATGATTCCAGATATCTTGGATCTCTCATTTTTGACCCAGATGCACTTCTTCGGGACCCGTATTTTTCTCCAGTGCCCCAGACAACATAAAACTACGACTTTTTAATTCGACTGTTGAAACCATCTACAAATACGTCTGAGAGAATTCCGATATCAGAAACTCAGAAAAACGTCATTGATGCATCACATTGGAAACTCCTTCATTATGCGCTCGGTATACCACACCCAGTCACAATCAATAACACAGAACTTAAAACCCGAACACATAATACATAATATGTATAATTACTCCTTTATCTTCTATTCAGCGGCGTCAGCGACTTCGATTAATCGGCCATTCTTTTCGTGGACCTCAAAATAAACCATTTGCCTATAAATAAATACTAAATTTATCTAGAAACAAAATACGATGTCTGAAAAAGCTTTTTCACTTATATTCAAATCTGCTGTCTTTTCATGCTTCAATGTATAAGAAAATGTTTAGAGAATATCAATTATATTTTACAATTTGCATTTAAAAAATTAGAAACGCATAGCCAAATAAAAAATTAGAAAGATATAAGTTATTATATTATCAATAATTGTATATTATTTGTTTAGTTGTTAATATTATTAATCTAGCAATGGCTCGTATTATTAATTATAATAAAAATTTAGATTTTTTTACTGGAATAGAAGACCTAAAACGGTATAAAATAGTAATATTATAACATAGCTTTATAGTGATAAAATTAGTTTACTCAGACTATTATCATAAACTAATCTCCACACATTTATTGTAAACCAGTAATAAACCACAAAAAATGATACCTCACAAACTAAATAAGCATAGATAAAATTAGAATGTTATCAAATATATTTGAATATATCAAAATATTATCAAAGTATAACAAATACAGGGTCTGCCAAAAGTAACCGCACTCTAAATTAACACTTTTTTGTATACATTAACATTTTTGTAATAAATAATGTTACCAAATCTTATCTTAAGTAAATTTAGCTTATTTTACAAAACCTTTCAACAATAGAAATAAACGATAAAACAATTTTCAACATACAGTAATGCTAATATTCAAAGGAAAATAAATACATAGAACATTAAAAGAGTTAACAATCGAGCTTCAAACATTAATTTTAAATGTGATAGGTATATTATAAATATGGTTAACAAGTAGAAAATCGTCACGTGAAAACTTAACTGAGATTATGTAAGCATATAGACTTGAATACAGTATTATAATAACTAATTTTATAATTGTGTTAGGGACATAACATGCATTTATTTAAATATTTGAATTAAATACTTTAGCATAATGTGTGATCAAAAAGCATTGATAAATTATTTTCCAAAATAAATAGATTTTAATTGTTTTTATTAAAATTGAATAAATAATATTTTCTTCTTACGTTATATATTGTTTATTCTAATTTCAAATTATTTATTTTAGAGCTTTATATGCTCAAACTAATTAATACAACATCTATACATCTATACATTTTACAATGTAATGAGTTGTCTCAATTGCAAATAAAGTTAACTGGGTACGTTTCCAAATTAGCACAAATATTTTTCAAAATAAAATAAAATAATAAACAGATTTGCATATTTGTCAAGATAATCAAATGATATATTGGTACTTGCAACTTGGACAATGATAACTTATCTCCGTGATTTATATATAGCTAGCCCATATTCTATTTACGATATTTTCCTATTTTAGAGACATCCAAGATGGAGGCACCCTAACTCACACATTTGCAATTAAGTTGCTCTTAATCGTATATGTGGGTGGAAATCCTTTGTATACTTACTTTGTTTACTTGTTTGTCTGTTTGTGGTGTCTGCCTACTAAATTACACTCAGATATGACCATCAACTTAAATTCTAATATTTAATTTGGAATTTTTGCAATCTACATTTATGATTCTATACATTCAGAAACTAAAACAAATAATGAAGGAACACTAAAAGCTTAACAGATGAAAATAATAATAATTAATAAAACACAGAATCCTAAATTGTTGATGTTTTCATTGTTGCTGCTTAACTAATTGTTTTAATATCTTCGAAATATTAATTTAATTCAACCGAATATCAACGTAAAAAGAATGCTTATTACATATTTATACATTTATGCTAGACTGAGTATAATACTAAGCGTGTCAAAATATTGCTTCATTTTACAACAATTTTTTTTAAATTATTAACATAGTCAACGTCTTCTGTGTCTAGTTTTTACTTAAGTAATTAAGTTAAATATGTATCTGACAATTATTTATGGTGATTATTAAACATTGTTATTATTATAATTACTTTGTGGGTATACACTTTAAAAATTACTTTAATATATATATTTTTTTAAATGCAAACATATGACTTCCTGTTATTTTCATATTAGAATATTTTTTTTTAAATTGCCAAATTATACTGTTATTCTGCAGTCCAAACGAGTCAAGAAACTGGCGATAGAAAGCGACAATTTATTACATTTCAAACACAAAGTTATAATTAAAAACATGTCAGTGGTTTTAATACAGAGCAGTTTAAAAGTGACCAAGTCAGTGTAATCATAAAAAGTGAAACAAAATTCTAAATTAAATACATAGGAATTTTATACTAATGCCATCCGTTTAGTTTAAGTTTGTTCTTGCATTTCCGAAGTAATTTTTTTATTTTCGTATTTCGATCGACTTAAATTATATATAACAATGTCAATTTGTAATATGTAGTTTACTTAGCAGGTTGTCATCAACTATATATCTCCTATATATCATTTTCCCCCAATATTTAAACTTTAACGAAGTCTATATTTTTAGTTCTTACTTTCTCCGAGATACGTAAGAATTTAAAATGTATCATGCAAAAAAAATAGTAAAAGTTCATAAATATAATTTCAGTACCTACGTTTTTAATAAAAAATAAAACAATTTATTGAAATAAATGTAAAACAAATACAGTTTTCAAAAATTACCGCATGATTCATTGTTGTCATTGTTAAAGGAAAATTGAAAAAATACAAACACTATTATGAATTACTTGAAATTGGTTATTATAAATGACTTGGATTGCTTCAATTATTAGAAAACGCTGTTAATTAAGATAAAATAATTTTGCATGAAATTCATTATGTAACATTTTATTTAATGATTATAAATCAATTAACAATAGAAGAAAAAAAGTTAAATGACTGATTATTAAAAATAGTAATATTACTAAGACTATGAATAATATCATATGAAATAAATTCAGTCAGACTATAACAAAATAAATATAATAAAAATGTTAATACAATATAATAAAATATTTAAGTAAATAAATATAATATAAAATGTATAAGTAAATAATTATTATACATAAATAACTATATTACATAAGTAAATAAATATAATATATAAGTAAATAAATAAATAGATAAGTATATTTCTAAATATCATTTGAATGGCTTTAACCGATTTCTTGAGATTAACCGATTTGATGATAAAATTCTATTAACAGCAGCATAACTTCTTTACAGACACGTGCGTAGGAAGAAATTTTTTAGAAAATAATAAAATAAGATCTGAACGAAATATTAATTTTATAATATAACTGTTTCTAAAATCTTTTCTTCTTTTTAGAATGTAGGACAATCTATTTTATTTAATTTAGCTGATACCATGTATTCAACACGATTATTCAATGGTAAATAGTTTGTTATAACTTTATAATGCTTTACTTCCGGGCCCATTATACAAGATAGGACCTTATACCTTTTAAAATTCGCATTCCATAGTTTTACATGTTGGAAGTGATTAAAAGCTACAATACATGTACAACCTCAACACATATAACAATATACGGATTGTCAAAAACAGAAAATAAAAATCCTTATTCTTCTTTCCGTGTCCTAGTTACAGTATATGGACCGGAAACAATCACTAAAAATAAGATAATCTTTAACTGTTTTAAACACGTATCAAAAGCAAATTCTAAAATATTTTAACGATTATCTTCAAACCTTACTTCAACTTTTGCTTAAACTTTTGTTTCAATATTTTAAAGAAACGTTTCAACTTTTGGAAGCAACACTTCAACCTATGTTTCAGCGTCAAGACTATATGAACCAGCGTTGAAAAATCGGAAACGTTCATAGTGGCATATAACAAAACCCTAATAATAAAGAAATTGACTTACATAAATATTAGACTTACGTATATGTATAACCTTGTGTAGGAGTAGACCATTAAACTAAACACATTGGTCATATAAATATTTGTAGTAGGCCAATATTTAATTTTTTAGTATTGCAGGTATACTATATCATTAGCAATTGCTTCTGCTTCTGCTTTATGCAATCAGTATCTATCTAATCTGCAGCTATATACGTTAACAAGTTACATTTAATTAATTTATTTATTAAAAATATAGATATCCACACAGTCATCTTTATGAGTAGCCACTTTCATAAGTGAAAACTTTGTGGGCGGAATCGTAGTTAAAGTTTTTTTATACTCTTTGTCTGTACCTATTTCATACATTTTAGT
This sequence comes from Coelogynopora nodosa, assembly GCA_034780555.1. Classification (NCBI taxonomy): domain Eukaryota; kingdom Metazoa; phylum Platyhelminthes; order Proseriata; family Coelogynoporidae; genus Coelogynopora; species Coelogynopora nodosa. Next base: position 28,745 of record JAUZND010001277.1, on the reverse strand, counting down.
TTTATACAGTATAATTTTAGAGAGAGAAAAAATATTCCCACATGCATCGTCACGTGTAGCACTTTCATAAATATTATATTAAAAACGTTAATAGAAATTAATAATGAAGATAATGGGTTGTAGACGGGAAAGTCGACAAAGTTCATATATTTTCTGTGAGAATATGGGTATTTCATAAATTGTAGTGTTTTAGATTTAAAATATGCACATATTTATCATTACGTACGTATTGCTATGTTCTCATAATTTCTAAACCCACAATGGGAATAATCTTAGATAGTAAACTCTCTTTTAAAAACCATATTTAAAACACTCGAACATCTTACATGAAAACATTATATATAATAAAATCTTTACGCACCTTTGGCCTAACCTAAGAAAATCTCCACAGAGTTTTTCAAGCGCTAATACTTCCAAAATCCTTTACTTGATCCAAGTAAATCCAAGAAAATCCAAGCTTGATGGGGATACTTAAACGAAAAAAGAAAAAGATCGACCAAAAATATTCATTAAACGATAAAAGAAATGAAAATACTGCAGAGAAAACCTAGAGCTTTTAGCAAACATGATAGCAAAACGTGACGAGAAATTATTCCAGTCTAAAGATTCACAATTGAACGCACTCCTTCCAAAAGTTAAAAAACAACAGCCTTTTAGAACGTCTTAATATAACATCAGATCGGCAACAAGAAGTAAAACTAAGAATTTCATACCAATAATGATATTTAACTGTTTTTTTTTGATCTTGTATTTAACCAATTTCCTTCTTTATGTAATTAAAATCATTATGTAAACCCATGTTTTGTTATTCTTTGTTGTATATTGTACTTAATCAGTTTCTAACCTTATGTAAATCATTTTGAAAACCCATGTTTTTCTTTCCACTTGTACACTGCGGCTTCTAAGTTCGAGAAATATACATTATAATTATTTATTGAAATATTAAAATTAAAAAGAAAATTATTGAATGTATGTTCAACATTAAGGTGTCATATGTTATTACTATTATAAAAGTTATGTAACTGTGACTCAAACGACGGGAACTTTTCTTAGGATACGAATACGTATTGCACATAGGATTACAAATTTTAATTAAAAATTTTAACACATTTATTAACTACTAAATATAGTTAGTTGACATAGCTTTTGCATAAATAAACAACAAAATATACATTCATTAAATGTATAAACACACATAATTTGGTAAAACTTAATAGTGAATTAATATTAATGCTTATTATAACTTTTTTGTAATTTTAATGCGTTATGTAATATAATTGTGTTATTAACAAATAAACAATTAGAGTATTTTGGAATAAACCGCTCAAATTGAGGTATAAAATAACTTAACTGTTTAATTTTGTTAAATATAAACAACATATTGAACGTATTTTCTTGTGCTCAAAGAACGTTATAACTTCGAATTTTAACATTGAAATCTATTCAATGTGCAATATACCAATACATTTTGTTATCCGTATAATAAAATTAATGTATATAATTTCCACGTGAAATATGTAATTTCGAACTATTAATTTATATCAAAAATAGATTAGTTAACAATGGTAACAAAATAATAACATTTTCTCAAATGTTGGATATAGTGCAGTAAAAACAATGCACGCCTTTGATTATAAATAGATAAAACATTTACACAACAGAAAACTTTTTCTATATTTTTCAATTTCAAAAACATGTTATTTAAATATTAAAGTCATTGTTAGGGAATGCTTTTGTTATCAGATATCATCATCTATTGTATATACGGTATATATATCAAATAACTATGCAATTTGTTTTAGGTAAAAAATCAAAACGCTTTCGATTTGTTTACACTACTGGCTGTAAACAGATTTTAAAAAGTTGAAAACAAATGTGTGTAACATGCCTTAGATCTCAATAATAGTTTTAAACTAAAATAAATTAAACTAAAAACATTATACGTTTAACAACATCGCTCTTAGTCGTTCTATACTTTATTATACTAAAAAAGTTGAGTTGTGAAATATTTCATAATATAAATTATGAGGAATAAAATTTAATACATAATTCAATTCCAGTACCAACAGGGTGTCCGTGCCTTTCCATCTGACTATTCCTGGTGTTCTCCGATAATGTGAAGCTAAATGCAAGGTTTAAATAATTACACATTACAGACCTGCCAACCTTTCCATAACCGAAATCGGGACATATTATGTATAATCTAGTCACGTATGGCGAGGCGAGCAGTTGTTCGCCCCATGTTTTATATGCGCTGTTATTTTTTTGGCGGAGGTAGCAAACATGAATATAATTACCGAACCGATCACCAATGATTTAAATAAAAATTCACATAATACAGTAGAATTAAAGCTGTTGTATATAAAAATTAATTCCTAGAGGTTTTCGATATTAATCTCTTAATTTATTGAAAATCCACTTTCAACTTGAGACACATTCAAAACTTTAACTTCCGACTGCCCAGAGATATGTACCCTATATACTTTTCAATGCACAATCTACACGAAAATATGCTATACAAATTTAGCTTGGCTTTATATTCTATGTCTGAAGTTACGCGATTATTCTCCAGCATTGTGGCAAGCAAATACATTTAGTGTCACTAGTGTTTAGGATACAGATGGTTGTCTTCAAATCGCGGTGCCTCGATATTCTACGAAAAAGGTTTTCTTTATAACATTTTAAAGAAATTCCAACGCCATTTTGCTGGATGAACATTTCAGAATTTTGAAAAGCTTAGCGCATAGCTCCATTACGGTGGGATCATATTGGGACATTATAGAACAGAAAAGGCTTTCCAAAGCTGACATTTATAATTTTTCTAGCAATAATTCAAGTAGCAGCGAAGCAAATTTGAAAAAATTCAATAAGGAAACTAATGAAGCGTCAACAAAAACACTTTCCGATCTATTTGTATTAGCAAACAATAAATAAATGCTACAATGCAAACAGGATTAACACTTTTGTATGATAAGAACTATGATATAGCAACTGTATTTGTATGAAATGTTGAATAGTAAAAAACAAGGATTCCCGGTTTTATCCGTATTCTAGTCATAAGAGCCAATTTCCTGATATTCCGTGTAAGTTGATCAAAATCCAGGCTTTTCTCGGTCGTTTACAACCGGACTGTGTCTTAGCATAATATTATAAAAAACTGACAAAATTGATTTAAAAACACGTGCAACATAAAAATATATTAAAGCATTTAATTTGAAATTTAAATAGAAAATAATCTTTATAAACAATTTATGTAATATATCCTCAATTATTTCCAATTTGTCGAAAATTCGAACTTCCCAACTTTACACCCGGTTACCCTCGTCATCAAGAGATAATAAAAAACATTTCCACACAAAGTCTAAAAACAACATTTAAATGCAAGCAACTAATATATTATGTTTATTTCAAATGGGTTTTATGTCTACAGATGCAATGAAACATTCACTAACATTAATTGTGAAATTATTAATGAAAGTAAATTATAGTCAATGAAAACTTAAATTTGACTGGCGCGGGTATAACAAAAAGGGTAGTTTGTGGTACTAAAAATAATATGGTTAAGCCTATTGATTATGTATTGGGAACATAACAAGTTGAATTAAATAAAAGAAAAAATATTAGTAACGCCTTTCGAATAGTGATCACTATATAGAATTAAAATTGTATGAAGTATAAAAACTAGCAAACGTACAATAGTGAGAAGGTATCAAACAATATTAAAAAAATAAAAATACATAGTAACTAGACAATGTAGGAAAGGCCTAATCATACAAAACAAATTCAAAACAAAGCGTTGATAATAATACTTTTTGTAAAAATAAGGCTTTATAACTAAATAACACATTGCGGTTCAATAATAATAATATCATTGAATATTTTGTAGTGATTGTTTGAGAAATTGTACAGCGTATTGACTTTAAACACCGGCATCACTGGAGTCCTAAATCACAATGAGGTTAACCAGGCCGCAGTATATTGCCCCTTCTAAGGACAGAAATGAACATAATTGTGTTATGACAGGTTGCCAATTGAAAAAGGTTATGAAATAGTAATAGTTGAAATATAGGTCATAATAATATAGTTTAATTAAAAGATACAGCTGCTGTTTCACCTATGATTAAAATGAATATAAGTCATCTAAATTATTATTGATTGCTTCAACCAATACATATATGTGTTTACCCTTATTTATGTATATTTATTAATGTATCCTTATCTAGGCATGCACTAAATACCCATGGAATGTTCGCAAACTTTTTGCAAAGCTCTAAAGAAAGGTTTCTATATTTTCTAAAGAAGAAAATGAAAACGGTTTTAAAAAATAATCAAATATCAACAATTACATTACCGCAGAAATATATAATGCTGTAAACAGACATAATCACATAAGCTCTAGACAATTAAATCGTTCTTTTGTATCATGGAGGATTATTTCTTTTCAATAGTATAGGACGAATAATGCACTGTACGAGTTGCAGAATAAACTATACAAACATGACAATTAACTACTAGCATGTTTATGAATCATGGGTATTTAACTATTTGTAATTTAGGTAGTAGGTAGTGAAAATTAACAGCAGATGTCCAACTTTTTCTGTCAACAAAAGTCATTACAAAGTAAAAAAAATCATTTTCTAATAAATTATGGACAGTAGAATCATAGTGTGCAACATTTTCAATTTAGCTACACATAAACATTTGTTTCTTAAAGATTCGAATGTCCACATGAATATTGATATCAACATAAATAAACATTTTATTTTATATAAATGTCTATCTCACTGGCACTGCAATATAACACATTTATACGCACAATGTTTCATAAAGTCAGAACGGTCTAATTGGTGAAATAAATGATAATAATAGAAAATAAAATACGGATATCAGTTTCAATTGCGTAGCTCTCAAGATTTGACCTATCAAAAGTCGTTAGTGGACTTATGCAGAGCGGAAGGAGAGGTGACTCGATCATCGTTGATGGGATATTTAAGGGTTGTTGTCAACTTGATATTGTACTTCTCCATCGTCTCGAAGTGATAGTTGTGTACAAGATCTTTCAGGGTTGGAAATGGACAGTTGGACCTCATGAATCCATACTTTCCAGTGGTGTCGCTGTGGTAAATGAGACAGTGTTCCACCACCTCGTTATCAAGCCTGAGAGAGATGAGAGAGAAGTTAATAATGTGGTTGCCTTTTAATCTGTGACATTTAACAAAATGTGTTAACTATAATTTGTTTGTAACTTATTTTTTTTTTCAACCATTGTAATTTAACCATAGAAAATATATTATTTGTGGGCTATAGCAGTAGTCATACGAAATATTCCTGTTTGTAAAAAAAATTACAATTAATTTATTAAATGAAACTAAAATTGTGGTTAAATAATACTAAATAACAAAATATAGAGAACTCATCCATGATTGTTAAACAATAAATATAGAGAGATCTAGACCAACACAAAATTATCAGTTCATATTTGAGTGATAAAATAATAATGGTTAATTTGAATTTAATCATATTTTATCGACAAGTTTTTTATATACAAGTGTTCATATTTTATTTATAGTGAATTAGGTCATAAATTCGCTGCCACAAGGTCTAAGTGGCCTAAGCGCCATTTCAATTTTGTTCCGCAAAAAACTACTTTAATTTTGAACATTTAGATTTCTATTTTAAGTTATAAAAAATACAATTGTCGTATCAATTCCAAAATAATATGGCTTACAACAAATATACTTTGTATTCTATTCATCCATGATGTCGCATACAACAAAACTACTGTCGCTTACAACAAATAATAGTCCTGGTAGGGGTTCAACCAGAAATTGTCGCTTACAGCATATTAACTGTTAATTATGGGGAAAAAAATCAATTTTCGCAAAATAGCGCTTAGGCCACTTAGACCTTGTGGCAGCGAATTAATAACTTACTAAAAATCGATGAACAAATTAACTATATAATTGCATATCGGTCAACAGTCAACTAACTGAATTAAAATGCAAAAGTTGAAAGAGAATCACATAAAAAGATATCAAACATCAAAAACATATGTACTGAATTCCACCACGTTAAGAAAATAATATATAATATAAGGCATAAAATGTTTGTTTCTATCTTTATAAATTGGAACAAATGGGACTTATTAGCATGATTCAAATACACTGATTCCAAATGTAATATTTGCCCAGATAAATTAAATTTTAAGATTAGCGAACAATAAAGATGAACAGATCGTAGCGATCATGCAAGAAGTCTGGCCTGCAAATATTTATAAAATAGGAAATATACAATTTGGGCATGGTTGGACTGATGTCCCAACGAGCCATTATAAAGACAAGAAGACATTATTTGCTACATAGCTATACACGATACATTATTTGGGTATAAGGCAAATTGGAAATCTTTTTGCCACTTTAGACAGAAAAGGAAAACATGACGGTGTCTGAACCGCTCTGAAGCGTTCTGCAGATAACGCTTTGAAACAAAAGAATTCAAAATGTTCAAGATTTTTTTTAAGCATGGTGATTGCAGAATGGAGAATATACTACAATAACTGTTATTTTTTAATCAACTGAATACGAAAAAAAAGTAACCGATGAAATCAATGAGTAGTGAAAGGTAGTGATAGGCCTGATAGTGAAAGGCACCTTCACAATGCCCGCTCTTCGATTCCACAGAAAATCATTCTGTGAGTATACATTGTGTTCATCATTAGTCAAAAATGTTGGATGTCTCTCAAGCTCAAAAGTTACCGAAAAGATTTAGAATATTGTCAAAATAAGACAAACGAAGGAAGAACCTGACAGAACAGCACTTCTATACAAACACCCACATCATAAGTATTTCTTGTTGAATATAAATTTAGTGTATTCATCATTTTTTAATAATAACATGAATAAAATGTTCAATATCTTTGTTTATCGTAGCCAAAAAACATGTGAAAAAATAAACCTTACAACATTTAATTTTTTTTTTAATTTTCCCCGAATTTTACAGATACGTGAAAATGACCCTGCAGGAAAACGTGTAGGTTGGCTTTATCACAATCGAGATTTCCGAAAGAAAATGTGCGTTTTACAGAAATATAATTGCTTCGGAATGTATATAAATAACTAAGTTATGATAGTACGCTGTTTAAAGAAAGTTTAAAACTCCAAGACATCTAACTAGTCCCCCCCACCCCCAAAGGCAACAACGTAAACATATACATTCAAACAAATTGTTAAAAAAACGCACTTTATCAAATACTTATTATTAGTTAGAGATAACAAATTTGCTCTCGTTATTGTATATTTGAAATAAATTTTAATAGACAATATTGGTAGACATTGTCAATTGCTAAATCCATTGTTAAATATAATTACGATACATTTAAAAGTTTTCAAAACATTTGTCAGTAATTTTATTATATTAGTTTTCATGAAAAATTATCAAATTCAGATTAATATTAAAATGTTTACATGATATCATCTTTCAAAAAATGCTTTTTAATAAAATATATATTCATATTACACAACATAATTTTATCTCAATTTAGTATAAATCTAACAAAATCGAGGCATGGAAAATCATGTTTTGTCGTCCAACTCTGCTGACGTAAGTATTCATACTTGTATAACGCTTATCTTACTTTACAAATAAATATGAAATTCCGAAGTAAAAAAATGATGAAATGGGGGGATAAAATGTGGGGGTATCCCTGCATATAAAAAAATCCTGCTAAAAAGTGAATAATTTACTAACTTTTTAATACTTATGCAGTTTGTCTCTATAACGACTGTTATATTATAATGCCACATTAGGTGATTTACGAAGCTATTTCTTCATAATTAGCATATTCTGAAAACCCTCATATGTTGAAGAACGACACGGCTGATTGTACTTAAATTTAGAGTCAGTGATAAAAAAAGTTTTGCAGTCATTTTAGCATTATAGAAACAAATTTTTATTCACTTCAACACTCATAAATACACTTGCTGGCCCCTGAAAACGGTTTATTTTATTTTAAAAATAGTAATATCAAATATATTTAATAATAGAATATTTTCGTTTTTTCCGTATTGTATATAAAGTTTGTCTTTATAACATTGATACAAGTCACATTCTAAAAATTCTAAGTGAATAATAACATTTATTATTATTAGCTAATGAAAATCGAGAATTTGAAATTTTGCGATAAAAATCTACCTTACAAGAATATACGAAAGTGAATATATATATATATATATATATATATAATGTAAAGTATCAATAAATCAACAAATTTCAAATAAATAATTTCACAATTTTATTATTTTTTCAAACAAACAAAATTGTTTTAAATAACAAATTTTTGACGTCTGCAACGAAATTATAATATATACAATAAATTGTCAAGTCCTATTACTAAAAATGGAAAATTTGGTTATTAAAATATTTCTATTAACCAATATATTATATTGGTTAATAGAAATATTTTAATAACCAAATTTTCCATTTTTGACCGAACAATTATTATTAAGAAATGGACATTATTTATTCTTTGAGATTTCATATAACTATCTAACACAAATGAGTGTTCAATAACTGGATAGATGATGGACGCTGGTTGAATACACTTTATGACGAATGGTTAATAGAAACTTTTACATCTTTATGTGAATCAGATTATATAAAATTAAAACATTTTCCAGGGGTTAAGTAAACAGAATTTTTTGACGCAGATTAATTTTAAACTATTTTTACATAAACACAAGGATGTTTGACCATTTAAGCTATTAAAGAAAAATAATTGCCTAAGGCTGATGAAATAAAATGTTAACATGATGCATGAAAGCTGATATAAAACCACTTTTAGAATAATTATGCTGTCTGACAAAAGACAGTGTTATACAACACACAAACATTTTCAGTAAAATGTCATTCTTTGTTTCAAAACCTTTACATTTTTGGGTGAGTTGCATATCTACTTTACTTAAAATAAATTAAAATAACTGTTATATCGTTTATAACAAAAAAATTAAATTAAATGTTATAACAATAAAATATACTAATTACTACTGTTCGTTCAACTTTAATTGAATTGTGGTTAACACGTCACAAGATTCGTATTTAATAAATTAAGAGACCTCAAATACAGTCATTTTTTTAATTAAATTTTGATTTTGTAATATTATAAGAATAGACAATATAACTACGATTATTTTAAAAAAATAGAATTTGATTATTAAAATATGACCTGAAAATACGATTTTCAAAAGCAATTAATGAGCATATGGGACAATATGAAAAAGGGAGAAACAATAATATATATGATTTAATAAAAATAAAAACCACGAGGATTCGCTTTTGGGTTCTAATATGTTCAATGAATTGCTAATTTTGTTTTTCTATTTTTAAATCTTATGACATTTAAAACAATAATTGCAATAAAATATATAGGATAAAAAAAATCTATCCACCTACGGGTATGGAACTAGTTAAGCTCCAAAAATGTCCCAGATTTGTACAATAAATTATTTATATAATATTATCAAAATTCATTAAAATTAAATAGTATCCACTTAAAAAATTATTCTATTTTATAACGTATATAATATTATAAAATGAGTAATAGTAATTAATTAAAGAATAGTAAACATTAAAAAATAATTAAAAAATTAATTAACATTGTAAATTTCATATTTTTATTAACCACTGATGCAATCAATATCTTTATAAATAATGAAAAATATGTTTTAACTAGATATAATAAATATATATGATTTCCAAATATTTTACTATTAAATTATCATTTCTTTATATTAGACGTTCTTTACTGATATATAAATTACAAATAGTGTTATGGCTTCATGAAGTTGAAATAAGTATATAAAATTATAATACAAAAAATACACGATTATATATAAGTTTCAATGCACTAATGTTATCTTTTATTAAGTTGAATACATTTTATGTTATCCTTCATGTAGACAATTTTCCTTGTAAAAGTATGATAATATCAAATTATATGTACTATTTATTTAAGCTTTTTAATTGTTTATCAAATCACTATTATTTCGTAACATTTCTGTGTACTATGCTTACATTCAATAAATAGAATGTCTCATTTTATAATATCTTATCTTACCTATTAATAAATTTGACAAACTTAAATAAGGGAGCCCCAGATTTTTTAAAACTTTTTAGGCGACATTGGGTGCTATATTATAATGTTCTAACTTACAGCTTCATATCTTCATAACTTCACTCAGATATCAACCGTAATCCCTCTTCCACTCATTAGAAAAATTCCAAAATCAAAAAAACCATAAAAGGATCAAATCCGTCAACAACACCACTTTCTGGAGGTTAATCAGTCCCTAGAAGAGTATTAGGAGAAGAAACAAGGTCTCTCACTTGACAACAAGCGCCAACAGTTTCGGCTGACTGGCAGGTCTGATAAGGAAGGTTCCGGTTGGTTTGTTGGCGAGCAGGGCTTCCGATGTCTCACGATCACACTTAACAAACCACTGCTCCTCCCGGTTGGAGAAGGGAGTCTGGGTGAGAGTCTCCATCAATCTAGAAGAATAAATGAATACGGGAAGAGGCAATGTCAAAATCGGGGGATTGATCAATGCTACAAAATAATATATGGTAAGTCTCATTAATATTACACATTGGATGTTGACAATATTTATACTGCATTATTTGCCCCACTCTGCAAAAAAAGAAGCATACATGGAGTGTGACAAATTTAAATCCTGTTGACAGTGAAGATGAAAATTAATTCTTTATTGTCAATTCCTCACTCGAGAAATATCTCCTTATCGAAAGTCATTTGTCCACCCTCATCGCCACTCGCTTTATAATCGATGGAAAATTATCAAATTCTCGGTCAGTAGTAACTAATGATCCATCTGTACACGAGTAGAGTGAACACTGCTTGCTTGATTCTGGTTAACATTTGCCAAATCTTTCTAGTGCAGTACTGCCAAACCTACGTGAACTGTTGACATAGTCTGTACTATATAAAAATGGCAATGGAGAGTAGATTATTAAGGTAGGACAAAACGCCACTAATTAAAAAATACAATTATTTTTCTGAACATTTTCTCATTATTAAAGGCTTAAATTTTAACCAATTTTTATGATGACATAAACAATTTAATTAATCATATATAAAATTAAATTAATTTAAAAAAAAATCTTCTATCAGATTATCTCATTAATATTTTTGAAAATTATTATTAAGTTTAACATTTGGAATTATAATATAAATGAATAACAGTAACAACTTTTTCAATCAAACGATATCTGGTTGCAACTTCCTTAAATGTAATTTAATACAGATTGTAGTTATTTAATTAAATTAAAACTCTAGAATTAATTTTTTCAACATACATTTTTAAAAATATATATTATATTAAATTATTCTTATTTTTTTATTAATTATTAAAAAAAAATTAACTTGTTTAAATTGGTTTCGAATTATATTATAAAAGAACATCGATTTAACATCATTTTTAAATTATAATTTCACCAAACATATATTTAAATGAAATCATTCATATATTAATATTTAATTATGTTAAAATATTACCGTCATTTAATTTATCCTTTATAATATACGAGAATATGTAAATATATCGCTTAACTACTATAATTTACATTTTTATAAATGACCACAGCAAGAACGAGGATTAAAACAGATGAAAATACATTTATTATTTGTAGCCATTCATGTGATAATTTAGTATCCAATTCAGTAATAATGGCCCTAATATATATGCGACATTAGAATGACCCAACCAATGGACACTGTCGAACTTTTCTATCAATAAGACGATAGTGAAAATGATGTTCGTGTGAACCTTAGAGATAACTTGTCTAAAAACAATAGTCTTCACGTGAATATTTAATATTTGTTTGTTAAAGACTCGTCCAGAAGTCCAGTAGTCCAGCAGACACAAGCCAACACCATGGTGATCCCTGATGCAGTGGATATGAGTATAATTGCTTTTAGTTTATTAATCACTTCAATATTTTCCAATCAACTCTTATTAATTTGTTTATAAAATAGTATTTATTATTTGTTGTAATGGTTTTAAACTATTATTTAGATTTCACAGTTGTATAATACTATTTTAAATTATTTACATGTCTTTTATGACTTGATATTATAGAGAACTAGTTCTTGAAAACACGATTGACAATACATATAATTATTAAACATTTATTCCAATCAGCGTAGTACATTGTTTTCAATCAATATTTTATTACACACACGTTTTAAAGACACAATTGCCACAAAAAATACACTATTTCTAAAACCTCCTCTGCATAACAGAAAAGCAGATAAATTTTCGTCTCATAATATGCGAACAAAACTACAAAACTGTTCAACAAAATCTGCGTTTGTATATTGTCGGCTTGAACAAAGTTTAAAATCATTTGCACATACCACATAGTAATATTATGTTTTCATTGACTTGAAAATCAGAAGAAACTAGTTTTCTAATTATCTCTTGCTTCATCTATAAATATTGCACATTCATCACACTTTCTGAAATATGAAATCGTCGATTACGTTTTTTATTTTATTTAAAAAAAAGATACGACATAAAGTTTGGTACTAACATACAATACTATCTTATTAAAATTATACATTTTCAAATATACTAATTGTTGTTGAACTACGTTTATATCACTAAAATAATAAACAAAGTTTGATTTGTTGATACATTTTCCAGTTTCTCGTTATTTCATCCAAATCTATTCCTTTCAGACGACAAGATAGTATACATAACGTATCCTATTTTTAGTGAACAGGGTCTTCATTGTTGAAAGTGCCTTCCTTTTGATTCTGGACTCTTAGCTATTAATTGTGTCTTCATTATGTTAAAGATAGAAAGATTTTTATTATTTTTATTATTATTATTATTAAAATTATTATTATTAAAATTATTATTAAAATTCTTAATAAAGCATATACGCGTTATTCGATGATTTTTCAAATATATATTTTAACTTCTGTCATAAATATTAAACATGATTGTTTGCGCCAAATTTTGTAACGTTTATTACACTGAAGAAGACTTAGTGTAGATGGAACTATACTCACTTTTATACTGGGAAATTTCAAGGAGAAATTTAATTTAATTCAGTAACTATTATTGAAATATTTCTCTATATTTTTAGTTTCCAAATAACACCGGTGTGACGAGAAACAATTTCTAACATGCAAAAAAGTTTATTGAATCTTAAATTATTCTTAAAAAACAGAACTGTTATTTGGCGTTGTAAAAGTATTATAAAGACTTGTGTTTAAACCGGATTTAAAACACTCAGTGGAAAAAAGGATCACCGCATGGGATCGGTATTGTGAGGAATTCAAATTGTATATTAAACAATGGTATCTTTTCAAGTTTTATGAATACCACTCACAATAACTCATACAATATGTGACAACTTTTAGCCGTTTGCAGAAAGCAGAGACATCTGGTTGAAAGGAAAACTAAAAACAGGTTTCATCCCTCTGCTACTTTTAGTTCAGTCAGACTACATTATTTTAAATGTAGTAAATATTTGATTGTCATGATAATAATCAAAATACAATTTTGATGACGTCTTAAGATGTCAAAGCGCTTTTGTCGAAAAAGTAGGAATAGAGAAGTGAGAAAATAATTATACATAATACGTTGCCGTCATGCGTGCGTTTAGATAATAATTTCTGGACTTGTTTTCTTTTTTTTGGTAATTGTTCAGGTTTTGTGACTTAAATTAATGATGAAAATAATTAAATTAATTCAACTAATTGACAATAATGAACTTTTCTAATTTATTACATCAATTGCTTCATCACTTGCGTCAGTTCGCTATCAAACCCCTATTGACTCGTCCGACATGCGTACGTCACGTCTTTCGATCTTTTAATAGATACTTTCAATCCTTATCCGTTGCCTTCTTTATTCCGTCAATCCAGTTTTTCCTATGCATCTTCTCACCTCAACTAATCCTACAATTATGCCCATTTCTAGTGAATTTTCCTGATTTTTACTTGATCAGCTAGCGTCACCAGCGGTGTTAGCTATCCCTCCCTTTCGATGGTCATTGATTTGCCTGGCAGTCCACGGAATCCAAAGTACATTTTCAAACAACTTATTGAGGCAAAATGATTTTTTTAATATGCGAATTTGTTGTTTTATACAAAACTAAACATAGCTTATCAATATAAATAATTTAAAAAAAATTGTTATTCAATTCGACATCAGACTTTCACACTATGACAGAAAGTAGAATAATAATTCAAAATTTTCTAAATGTATAGCCCATAATGATATATTAAAAGTCATTAGAGAATAAAAAGATAGAACTTTATAAATTAAATTGGTACGTAACAGGAAAACTGATAAATTGACCGAAACATGCATTTAATAGAGGAAAAAACAGAATCAAACTATACAGCGATAATTCATTCTATTATAACACTGAGCAAGTTCTCGAATAAGATTTGTTCTTTCGCTACAAAATCACTTCTTTTTTTAAAGTTTGAAACATTGTCCTATTTTCATCTATTTAGGCATTCGATTAGGAAATGAACCACAACAGCTGCCGATCTGTTTTATTTTGTCTTTTTGATTAACTTATTGTGCCACTTCATCCTTCAACACATAATATCTACATCAAAAACTCAAATTTACAAAAAAAATTACACAGGAGGAATGTTTTATTCGAAGTATCTGCGCAAGGGTAAGGTTCTCACTCCTTTTATGAAAATGTTTCCAGAATATTTCAATAAACACACGATTTTAATTTATTACAAGTCAATACATAACTATTGAAATAGTTTAACTCACTTTTTAATGTATATATATATATATATTAATAGACAATAGCTTCAATGCATTGCATTAAATATATGTACAAAAGGCACAACGTTTTAAAATGATTTACAATAAATAAAGTAAGCAAATGATATAACTAATTTCAATAGATATATACGGCTTTTCAGTGTTAATTCTTACTATACCTGTGTAAGGGAAGGGCAGGCGAGACGCCTTTTTTAAATAGAGAAAAAAAAAGGTGAAGTGGGTACAAAAAAGAGAAAGAGGAGAGAAGGTGGAAAGAAAAATGCGATATTTTAGGAAAATCTAGAGGAAGAAAAGAAGGGAAATAAAAGGGGAGATGGGAGAAAGAAAAAGAGGAGAGAAGGTAAACGTTTTAACCCCCCCTCCCACCAAATCTGAAAAATTATAAATGTATGATACAAAAATACTTTAAAATTCTTGAATTTCTAGTTCTCAGAAACGTGTTCGTGAACCGGTAAGATACACGATGTACGCCGCTAGACAAGAACCTGACTAAGGTTTAATAATCCAACTTGTTTATTGTAACAAAAATTATAAAATAAGTAAAAATCATTTCATACGTCAAACAAAGATGTACATGCTCTTCTATTTCCTTAATGTATTTTAATAACTACTATCTGTATTATTTTATTTAAAAAAAGATGAGCCTTATAATTTAATATCCGACTTTGAGTTGCTGGTTTTCACTTTAAACATAGAATGTGTGAAATTATTTATTTAAAAAAATCTTTTAAAAAACTTTATATTTATTTATATTTAAATATTTAAAAACATTCAGTCTGCACTGATGCAGTTTATTGTACGACGAAACATGTTTTCACCTGTTAATACATTTGTCAAATATTATTGAATTAAATCTCCAATTTGCATTGTTACCGCATTCACTCTCTAAAGCACCTGTTCACTGAGCCTGACTCACCGCACGTAGACCTGATCGTTGTCCTGACTGTTGTTGAAGACGTCAGCGGAGGCACCGCGGTCCCGCAGCAGCCGGGTGATCTGTTGGATCTTCTTGTTGAGCTTCTTCACCTCCGGTCGGGTCACGTTGAGCGCGTCGAGCAGGTTGCGCGAGGTTGTGGTCAACTTCTCCTGCTGTTGTTGGAGGTTGGCGAGCTCCAGTGAGATGCCTTCCAGTCGCTGCCGGATTATGCTGTTCTGCTGGGTCAACTGGGAGCTGGACAGACGGTATATGGAACACTGGGTTAATTTCCTGCTTGGTTTTTTATGCTTCACAACTATGTTAATTAAAAACATGTCATTAAGAGACAGGAATTCGGGAATTATTTCATAATTTCCGGAAAGCTGGTTAGTTTAATCAATGTTGAAAACTGATTATGGCTCAATATCTGAAGCGGATGTTGAGTTTAATAATGCTCATTTAAAAACATTTCTATTTTTTAGTTACTTCTTCTTCGCTTTGGAATAGGCTTTTGATAAACTTCCCTAAAAATAAAATTGACTGATATACTTAAAACGGTTATTGTCTCTAAATAAGTCTCTAAGTCTAATTAAGTCTCTAAAATAAGTCTCAGATTTTTCATGAGACTGTTGACCTCCAAATTTTATAACTTAATATCCGATTCCCACTGTTAATCAGTCGATTATTGAACTAAATTTATCAGCAGTCAATGTAAGATTTTGCGTCACCCATGAAATCTCAACAATTACTGAACTAGTTAATCTGTGGCTTAACTAGTTTATTCTCGGTATATTATTGTAATTATTACCTATTGATTTTAAATTGATTTCAAAATAGTGAAATGTGTAGGCATAGCCGAAGTAATATTTAAGCTGACAATATAGGAGTAGAAATTTGATTTCAGTTGCCAATTGATATTTCCGAAATGACTATTACTTTGTTATTCAGAAATTAAGAGATAAATATTGTAGTCGACACTCAGCAAAGCACTAAGGACAGATCGAATGAGTAGAGTATAATCCTTTAATTGTCAAGTTATTATCATTTTAATATTGTTTATAATAAATGGTGTACTAATATTGCGAATGATTCATTTGTGTTTAATTTATTAATATGTACCCAGATAATGTGATATAATTTATAATTATTGATCTATTTAATTACGTCAGTATCTACTCATACCTTTTTCTAATCTAAATGTATCTCAAAATGTACGTTATGCTTTAGTAAATGCATCACATATATTACAGTTAATTAATTAACTATTGATATTTATAAATTATTAATTGGATAAAAAATAAAATATTTATATGGAAACATTATTTACATACATTTATAACGTATATATATATATATATATATATAATTTGATATGAACAGTAATTATGACATTCATATAATATTTAGATTAAAAAATCATAAATGTTTAATATTATGACATTTCGCTAATATTATTATAAATAATTAAAACAATAAATTTCTGCAGGTTGTTTATTACAAACATAATAATCTTATACAAACATATTATAGAAAAAGAGTAATCCTTGTTTTCTAAAGTATATAATCTTTTTAAAGTTTACATTGATTAAATTCTTTTGCTGTTACAGTTTAATTTGTTCTCGTTTTATTTGACATTCATGGTTTATCTGTTGATTTGACGGTTAATTTCGAACAGTTATTTAATTATGTTTTCAACAAAAGTATACATTTAAGTATACAGTTATATTAGTATACAGTTGATATTATACAGTTGATATTAATACATCTCCTAATGGAATACATTAGACAGGTATAGAACAAACGATTTCCCAATTGAATCAAAGTATGTATACTATAATATGGGGCGGTATAGGTAAACACATAGTAATAGTTTATTTATAGGCATACTTTGCCCCGATAGCAACATCATGGTTGTCATGTAAACAAAGTGGAAAATAAATACAAGTACTCCGACCACGGCAAATCCAATTGCATTTTTAAATTAATATACATGTTTCTGAAATACTCGATGAATGTATATTACCGGTATGTATTATTTAGCTAATTAAAATTAATGAGACGATTAAGGGCTTCCACTTAGTCGTTATAGAGTAACAGGGTGAATGTAAAACTGACAAGCATTGCCATAATACATCGACACATTATTTCCAAATTAAAAAATGTTGACATAACATGCATGTTATCTATTTTTACCACATGTTATGATTTCTCCAAAGAAAGTTCCTAATGAAAATAATTATATCATTAGTACACTAGGGATCCCACGCATTTATTAAAATGTAAATGAAGGCATTTTCAGGGTAAAAAACAAAGTACTGAGATTCATATATTACATAAATTATAAATAATAAAAAAGAATTTTAATTAATTTGCATGAACAGTGAACAATTTTTTTGGTTTGATGAATAACAATGAAAAAATTTCAAACTAATACAAAATATAAGTCAAGGCCCCAATAAAATTCACTTTCTGTTATAGGAACGACTGTAGACCTACCACATAAATGCCACTTATAATAATTTACTGTCTATCTAGTGGATGATGACAATGTCATCACATTCAAGTCATTATTGGTGGGTACGAATGCGATGTATCTATCCAATTACTATTAGTGCCCGGAACTGTCTGCAACAGTAATTTTATTAATGCCTTATTTACAACGACAGATTTTTTCTTTCAATTGGTCTTATTCACGGAAGCGTGCTCGAAAGTGATTTCCCAATTTTTTTACTTAAAGATTTTAGAGTTATATACAGGCATACAAAATACTAAACTTTTACAATGTGATTTTTAACATTGTAAATAATTATTTAACACTAAATATCAACGAGCCGAATACAAATATCAAATTTACGCGTAATTGGGTACTCTGGAGAACCATTACAAAAAAAATCAACAAAACATAATATTATCAAATTAATGAGAGAGTGGTATAATTATTCAGAAATATATTTTGTTAAATCGCAAAAGTAGCAAATGAACCACATAATTTGGTTACTAATATAAAATAAGGTTGAGAAAAACGTTAACAGATATAACGTTATAACTTTATTTCAAAACCTCAGATATCATATAATTTTCAATTGTAAAGCGTAAAGCTTTAGTAAAACAACTAAATAAAATAGGTTATCATCATTTAAGAGTTTTTAATACAATTGTATTTCTACATCATAAAAAATTTGGAACAAATATTTGGACCGTTTTTAATATTAAAGTAAACGTTAACCATATTGTGACATTCCATTTAACATCACATATATTATTTAACCTTAAGTGATCTGTATTTTAAATCTTTTTAATTCTACCACAACTTGAGTCGTATTTCATTTATACATCAAATTTTTCATATAAATATTTAAATTATGACAAATAATACATGTATAAAATGCAAAATAGCAACATAAAAAATAAAACTCACTTATAATTTAAAACATTATTTAAAACTAATAGACATATATCATAACGAATGATGAATTGTTGAGAATTAATAAAAAGATTTTGAATTTATTTTTAATATTTGACCTCTTTGTCGAGTTAACACCTTTAGGCTAGTTATAACAGATATGGAAAAGCTTCACATAAAAATATCATGACGTGTTATTTGTGAGCTCTCATCATGTAAGATAATGTATAAACGTATATTATATAATGTATAATTGGCAGCAGTTTTGTGTGTGAAACGTTTGTAGTGCTGACTGTGAACGATTGTATCCTTGAGCTTTAACTTTAATAGAATAAAAGACAAAAAGGTCTTACAAAAAAACGTATTATAATATGTAAGTCTATGAATTTCATGTTCTTAAATTAATTAGTTATACGATCAAAGAGTTGCAGGAGATATGTGTTATATAAGATAATTAAAAAGTTGAAAGCATGACGTTAATTATGCACATTTTGTTCCATACATTCTGTGCAGCAGTAAGTCTGTCAATTCAAAGTAACATTATTAAAAAAAAAACTATCGTCCACTCCCAATGACACTGTGTGCAGAATTTCTTAGTGTGATTATTTGTTTATAATACATCCTGGTTTTATAAATCTTCAATACTTTCCGATCAAAATGTGTTTTAGTGAGTCACAAAAACAATATATTATATGTTTTCACAAAAACTACTTTTAACAAACGAAACTAAAATACGCTTACTTCAGCTATTTACAATTTTCTGATAAAATGACGAAATTGACTTCAACTAGGCGACAAATTACTGTTTTATGTTTCGAATTACGAATGTTAACTTTTATGTGGCCCAAGTGTTCAAACTAAAATTAATCAGTGGATTACTTTTTGAATTGCAACCGATTAAAAATATGTCCCATTTTTACGCACCTTTTTCCACAAAGATGCCTTTGCTAAAGTTGCAGAACAAAAATGATATCAATATATGACAACATTCCATAACACCACGAAACAATTAAATAATATAAAAAAAACAAGAAATGATCAAAACGACTGTAAAATATATAAACATGTTCATAAAACTATAAAGATTATTTAAAGAAAAAACAACAATCATGACCAAACTCCAGAGGAACAAACAAAATGAATTAAAACATCATTAAACAAATATATTTTTAGCATACTTTTAAAATTAAAAATACAGCTTGTACACTACAAAGCATGCAAGTCCAACTTGTGGATTCAAAAGACAACCTACTAAAATTTAATAGACAAAACATAACTTAAGGGAAAAACCATGTTATAAATAACAACACATGTAATAATTGGAAAAAATATAATGAAGAACGGGAAAGACGTGACTAAACAATGATGCGGAACTTTCGACCTTCCGTAGCAGTTAACCGGTTTGTGTGCGCTGTAGTGGAATTAAATAAGTTTGAATTGTGTATACCAACTGACAACTTTTTATATGGAATGTTGTAGACATCATTCTTAGTGATTTTAACTGATCAAATGATAATAAATCGATAAAGTACGCAACATAAAAGGATGACGGTAAACTGTTATAATCTGTGTAATATGTTGTTCATACATAAGACAAAATTGACAAATTTTGATGATATAAGAAAAAATAAGTTTAAAGGAGCCGTTATTATCCTTTTCGAAAATATTAAATATGAATGAAATCATAAATATCATAAATATGATATCATAAATGAAATTGGCATCTAAACAAGTTCGGCAATTAAAGGATACTTTGTTTAGACGAGGAAAACAAATGCAAGAGCATCCTATTTATATAAAAATAAAGATTCAAAAGATAAATAAGTTATAGAGTTTAATAGCTACTGAATATATCGCTATAATTATTATTAGAGTTAATAGAGAAGGGAAAAAATAGTTATGTCATCATTATTAAACTAAAAAAATTGAGTGCAAATAAATAAAAGTTGAAAGAACTAATGTTAAGTTAAAAGAACTACCAATATCGACAAGACCAAGTGTAGCCTACCTAGGAATTTGAACTAAAGAGTGTTATCGAATGTTATCCAGTGTTTGCAAAAACATCTTTTTACACATTAGAACTTTCTTATGATCCTGTGTCAAGTAAAACTTATTTGTATTATCTCTTTGATAGCCATTTACTTTGAGCAAACGAACTAACCAATATAAATGTAGCTGCAGCCTGCAGTTATATAGACAGACCATTGAACTAATGTAGCTATAGTATAGCTCTATGTGACAGACGTACGTCTACATTATGAATATTGCATTGAACTGTTGATTATATTTTACTGCCTACCTATATTACAAAAGTGTATACAGTTTTCATATTAAAACAAATGTTATTAAAACAGTTATAACTTAATATTGATTATAGATGTTAAAACTAAATTAACAGTAATGAATACAATTCTTTTTTATCTTTCTAATGATGTCAATTTTATTTCCCAACAAGTTAGCTGTTTTCATGCAATTTTACCTCAAACTTACGATAGTTTGTCATTGCATAATACGATAGTTTGTCATTCCATGATACAATAGTTTGTCTTTCGGGAGTAGTACAGTGATATGTAATGCGATAGTTTGTAGGTCCATTATAATATAAAACTACATAATATCTGATAACTATGAATTTAAACACAATACATTAAAATGTTTTCAATATAACCCAGTATCTAACTGAAAAGGTTAAACATCTGTAATACGATAGTTTGTCTTTCGGACGTCGATATGGGAGGAATGTTTTGTTTATAATCGAGATAATAATTTAAAAAAAACTATGACTATGAAAAGTGTGTATTATTTGACTAAATATGTGTAAGACCTACTTTTATGATCTCCGTAAGACCTACGTTATTTAATTATGTTTTTATCAAAACAAAAGAGAGAAAAAGTTTATTAAGAACGAAAAAAATCAAAAACCAAAATCATCATAATGCCACAAACATTACCTAGTCTAAAAAGCTGACTATAAAAACAAAGGAAATTGTATTGGTAATATTACTAAGTTGAAAAGGAAATTAATATTAAATGATATTAGAAACAATAATATCAATATCTAAAAAAGATGTCATGCAGATTAAGGATTGGATTATTATTTTTCTAAAACCAGTTCTAATGAGTAAATATCCGTTTAATTACTAAATTTAACAAGTTTTAATTATACAAATTTTTAATTACTAAGTTTAATATTTCATTAATGACGACAATTATATGAAAGGTAAAAGGTTCATTGAGGATTATAAGCGTATATATCTATTATAAGTTTATAGATACAATGAAATTCTTTACAAAAATGAAAAAGTCAGCAAAAATTGGACATTTCCACCCACCCGGATGCCTTTGATATAATTGAAAATGTAATAATATACAAGAGTTAATTCGTCATATTATTAGATACTTACAGTAGTAATATAAGTTATATTACAAATATATTAATCATATAATAATATATAAATTAATATAAAATTTATATATATATATATATTTTATATAATATAATATTTAAATATATTAAAATATTTTTAAATATAATATTATAGTTATATAAAAGAATATAAATAATAATAACAATTACTCATAATAAGTCACAATTGTATCTAAAACACTAATAGTATTGTTATGTCTATTAAAAGCATGAATAATATTATGTACAGATCTGCTTAACATACTTTGCCAACACATTAAAAAAGCTTTTACGCGGAGTATGTAGCACACCCACAAACGTAAGCGGTAGCCGGTCGGAGGTTTGCTATCACAAAAAAAAGTGTTTATTATTGTATTTTGTATAGCTGTGTAATTAACCGAACAATAAACAATGTAAATGTTTGGGATTTGAAATGTGTTTAATTATGTATTAACGAATGGTGAATTAGGTTGGCTGGCTATAATATGGATGACATAAGTCACCATCCTCCCCTCTATTATGTCTAGATTTCAAAGGATTTGTGTGCAATTTAAATGTCAGGTAAAGGTAAGGGCTGCTACATCATTATTATTAAAATGATTAAAAAATTGCAAAAAGTACATTTGAGATATTTGATAAACAACATTATCGATTGGAATTTTTGATTGGACAGACCGCGTTCTATGTTGGCAATAGTAATATATTATAATATAATCATTCAAAAATTAAAAAACTACACATTCAATTTATATGCACATATTATTACGTTTATTTAAGGATTTATATTTAATATATTAAATTTTACTAGATATTGTAGAAAAAACGAACCGCTTCAAGCCAGTCATTGAAAGCACCTATACGGATTTAATGGGGAAAAAATCATTGTTTTTTCCAGGCACAAAGGGGATGGGGTCTGGGGGCTTAGCCCCCAATGTGGTCTAGGGGCGATTTCCCCCCCCCCCCCCAATTATATGATTTAAATGATTAGAAGCACTAAAATGTTCCTCTAAAGATGCAGTTCTAAACAAGCTCGGTAATTTAAAATAATGTATGACTTCTCCATAAATTTAATGCTACATTTTAAATACATGAAAGTTTAAAAAAAAACTAAAATACTATTAATTTAATTTTTTTACTAAGTTTTTAATTTCAACCTGTATAAAAAATAATTTACCATTATATTTTTTCCAGCTTTTTTCAAGGAGTTCCAGATTTTCTAGATTAATACAATTATGCAATTTATCAAGATATGTGTTACACATTAAAATGCTTACAATCAACAATAGGTAAACTTTCAATATAATTAGCACTTTTTTTTACAAAAATCTTTGTTTTATAATTTCCTAATTACTTCTGATGACATGACTATGACCATAAAAACTTACCAAATTAGTAACAACTATTCTGCTACAATTAGTTGCTACAATCACAAGAAAGAAGCTTCGTTATTTAGATCTTTAGGAGTAATAATGTTTAAGCAAACAACTTGAGATGCCAACAGCTTTATTATTGGTAAATTAACAATAGGTGAAAAAAATAGTAAATGAAGTCTCAAGAAAACAAATGCTTCAGTTCATATTACGCAAATCTAATTAGGTTTTCGAGAGTGACTAAAATTAAACATAATACCTAAGTGTCTAGAAATAAATTATCACATACAATATACTGAAGCAAGGTTGACTTTTACCCTCCTTTTGTGTTAGAAAATCTTTTAAAAAAAAAATTATCAAAATTTGACAAATAATATGTTTTTATAAATCTAAAATTAGTATTCCAGCTAAAAATATATTTTAATAAGTGTTATCCAGGGCGCAGTATTTAAATATTACCGAGTGATAATTAATCATTGTTTTTAGCTTTGTTAGGTTGATAAAAATAGGTCGTAGGAGGAAATATGATGGATGTTTCATAAGAATTGGTATAATAGAAATATAGAAAGAATTATAGCAATACAGAATAAAACGTATGCAACTAATAGTTCATTTAGGGATAAACAGTCTCATTATATTATGATATTATAATGAATATATATATAAAGCTATATTATACTAGTACCATATAATAAGGTTTGCTTCGGTCTATTGATTTGTATTTATTATTTATCAGTAGGTTTATTCATTTTGAGACATGAAACCTTAAGCTCATCAACGGTTTGGAAACGAAAACACTATGATAATTTACCGAAAAATGTGTTATATCATATTATAGAATAAATGCAGCATGTCCACACAGTAATGTCCATCAAATGCCCAGATTTAACCTTTAATTAACGGATTTTCAAGGTCAATAACAGTTCTTTTCCTGGTTCATTGTAACAGTTTTTTATGCAATAAACAAATACATTTATTAAGTTTTCTTTGTTTAGATATCCAATGTTATAGTTGAATCATTTGTAAAACATTAATTTAACAAATATGTTATCAAGAATGTGGTACAACGACAACACTAAACAACGAAAATTAAATCATTCTATTATAGTGGAAAGCATAGTTATGATGCATTTATAGTTAGCTATATATTATAACAAAGTCATACAATTATCATATGGAAATACAAAACTATAAAATATTTTCTTTACAATCTGATAAAAACAATTATACGGCAAAACATGAGCTGAAGGGATTATTTATAAATGTAAACTACAACAAAACATATTCCCAGTTTTCACAGGTTTCCTGGTGACATAACGAACCATTCTCTCGGTCGCAGATACCCTACAAGTGATGATGGGTCTAATGAAACATATGCTTTTTGAACTAGCTAACAATTTACTAGAAGGTCACACATAACTTTTTGCATCTGGTTTTGCATTATTTAATAAAGGAATCCACGTACACCAACGTTCTTTTATGAAATATATAATTTATGACTATACATCAAGGAAATAATTATACTTCAGGTGCACTAGGTACACGGGTATTTAGCTACAAAATATATTTTAAAGGTTAAAAGAAAATATTTTCAATTAAAAATGTTTGTTGGAAGTTAATTTAACACACGTACTACCACAATGGAGTCCGAGAAATATTGAGTACGTGCTATATGCCAAAAACATTTAGTCAATCGCTCCAACCTATATTATAATTTATAAGTTGCCATTAGACAGTGTGATTTTAGGGGGAATTTTATTTTCAAATATACCTATAAACAGTATAGCATTTAGGAGCACAAATAAAACCTTTAACAATGTCAACTGATGAGATTCAAATGAAACCACATTTAATCATTTATAGTACTAAATATTTCTTGTAACGGAATCTTAATATCTTGGTTTGTATTTTTTAAGAATTTATATTATTATCTATATTTTTTCCTGTATATTTTCGAAACAGCTGTTTTCACGGTTTTATTATCGAAAATGACAAATTTAGGCAACTTTGTGCTGCTGTCTAAAATTAGTTAACCTGGCCAATCTCCCGTAGCATCTCCGACCACCCCTCTCAGGCCTGACCAAGTGGTGTTGACAAAGGTGGTGACCACACAGTACCCCTCCGACTCACATCTTGTCGGCGCCATCGCAATAGGGTCGGTTCTTGTTGAGCGCGGTGAGCTGCTGGTCGAACCAATCGTGCATCCGCGCGTAGACCTGGATCTTGCGACTCAACTCGTCGAAGTCCTGCTGCTTGGAGTTGTAGGCGACCCGGTCCTCATCGATGCTCTCAGACTTCTTCCTAATGGGAGGGGAGTTGATAGACTTGGTCACACTTTTACCTTGGGAACACAAGTTTTTTAAGCAAATGAAAAAAAGTCTATAAACAACGTTTATATATTTTTTAAAACAGAAAATCTTATAGGTGTTACTGTAAAATGCTTTATTCTTTACAACTTTTCGTAGTTCCACTCCATAGACATGCAGTACAATAAATAAGAGTAACAGCGAGAGATAAGTATTATATAAGTAGTTGTGAAAGTCAAATGAATTAAGTGAGTAGATTAGTAAACATTAAAACGCTATAATACTATGACGCAATAAAATAACTATGAATTAAACTAAATGATACGCTAAAGCGGTATGAATGAAGATGTATGATTACAAAATAAATCAAATGAAATGAAAAAATAAATTTATATTAAGTTCAAAATGAAAGTCAAAAATTCATTTAAATGTTTACTAATTAACTCACTTAATTCGTTAGACTTTCACAAATATTTATATAATACTTGTCTCTCACTGTTACTTTTATTCATTTTACTGCATGTCTATGGAGTGGATCTCCGAAAAATTGTAAAGAATAAAGAATATTACAATAACAAAGGCCTGTTGCAAAGGGAGAACCACAATTTTAACGTTTTCATTGTTAAACCCTATTAATACTACGTAATATGTATTGCTTTTTCTAATAGTTTAAAGTACGTCTGTCTTTGTTAATATAAATGTCATGTTTGAACACTGTCATTATGGCAAAAACATTTTTAATCGATAAATGGTTTTAGGTTACGCGAAATATATCTTAAAAATCTAAAAGTATTTTTTGTGCACCTTGATATAGTTTTTTTCATATTAAAATATGTTACAGAAGCGTAACTACAAAATCATAATAAAATTGTTATAGTCATTTAACTATCAAAGTATAAAAATTGAATATGATATTCACCTTGCAACACAATTTTTAATAGACATCATAGATTTGTTATTAATATAAATTAATTTTCAAAGAATTCTGACATTGAATATTCGTTTTTTAAAGAAAATTATCAACCTATATAGTATTTTCAAATTTGAAATCTATATAATTCAATAATATAAAACAACATACATGTAAAAAAATATATGTATATAAAATACGACAATAAATTAAAAAATCTAAAAATCTAAAAAAACAATAACCTTTTTTCAGAATATAATTTTATTATTAAATTTAAAATTAGGAAAAACCCGTTAAAATCAAAATCGATAGATTAATGGATTTTTTTAATCCCAATTATAATGACCTGAGGTCCTCCTCGCACTGCTTCAGCTGCACCACCAATCGATCGTTGCTCAGCTCGAGCTGCGCCTGGTCCAGATGGTAGCACTTGGACACCGGGTTGGTCAACTTGAGGTCTAACTGCTGGTTGTACTCGATCAGACTGTAGTTCTGGTAGTGCGTGATCAGCTCCACCACGCTCTGGAACCGGTCGGGCGGATCAACGAAGCCAAAGAAGCCGTTGCGCTGGAATATGCGGATCAGTTTGTTCTCGCCGCCCTTCCTGTCGGAGTGAGCAGAGGAGGAGGACGGTACAGTAATGGTCGATCAGGAGCAAAGCTAAATCATAAAACCCTTTGAAAATGCAAACAAATGGAAAGCATGTCACTGTGATGTTTGCATAATTTGTTCAATACAACTAACTTTACACTGTTGTGTTCAACAATTATTTAGTAATAATAATGCAAATTAAAACATAATATTAACCTTTCGAAATTAGCAATCCTCTTGATTCAAACAAAACATGAAATCAATATGAAATAAAAAATTTAGACTTGGATATTAGATATTTATTTTAACCTTTCAAATATATCACGCATTATGCTTGATAGTGTTCGGAAGAAATAACAAAATAATTATTCATTTTCCAATCTCAGAAAACCAACAAAACTAGTCGGAAACAGCCATGTCACGAGATCTCGTTAGATTTATTCACAATTATGAGCCACGATTTCAGTTTAGAATAAACTATAATATAATTTGAAGAAATGTTATCAATTAAATCTGATTTAAAGGGCGATATACTATCTTTTTATTATCTATCTTAACTTGTATAAGAAAACAAGTACACGTAACAAAAAAATGGGAAAGTTCAACAGCTCACCCAATTAACAAGTTCAGTCGAGTAAGTAAATATTAAAAATGAAAGTTCATTATTATTATAAAGTGCGTCATTCCTAAGAAACATAACTTTCCTGCTACTCAAATAATTAGCCGCTACTATTTACTTACTAAATTATAAGTGAAGTTCGCTGAAACACGATTTATTAAAATAAATTAAACATGCTTAGAAAATATAGAAATATAAAAATGTGTAGCTTCAAAAATATTGTTTTGTTGTATACTATTTTTCACATTATTTACAATCAGAAAAAATTTGAAAATATGCATTACCTAATAGTGTAGTTAATAAATTCTGAATCACAAACTTAAACTTTTGATTTAACCACATGATAACACATCAGCTGTAGCGTATAAAATATATAATTAAATAATTATT
>JAUZND010001276.1:3320-13576 GCA_034780555.1 Coelogynopora nodosa | reverse complement strand
TATTTTGCCAAATATAAACTTAAACCAAAACTAAATTATAATATACTTAAAAAATAAGAATATTTACAAATGTCTATTTTTAAACTTACTTCAATTTTTAAGATGAACGTATATACAAATTATCAAAATATATTAACCATTTCTGCATTATATGGTATGCGTCAGACATATTAACCATTTTATTACAACCAATGTAATACCCAACATAATGAATATATGAATATAATAATATGCTTGTAATATGAAATTATAAAATGAATATTTTACATGAAAAAGAATAATGTACATTTAATGCGAAATCTATATCAAATAGATTAAGGTATTCAAGTATATAAAGTATATAATACATGTACGTATAATAATACAAGTATAATATTACACGTATAATAAAACGTAAATAATAATATAGTAAATTAATAAATGTATAATACAAAACAATAATACCATGTTATAATATATTTAATACTAAATGTAATAATAAAAAAGTATATTAAGGTAAGAGGTTGACCAAGTATGGTTGTTAAAAATGCATGATGTAAGATATAATGATTATATAAAAAAAAATTATTTACAAAACCATTTTGACATATTTTAGTAATAAAAATATGTTTCAAATTGTTCACAGTGTTTTATGTTTATTACTCTAAAAATAATTGCATTAATAAACATTTAAAATATGTTATTGACTTCAATCAAATTGATCTCCATTTGTTTTCATATTTGTAGCCTTAAATTGTTGCCTGACATAATATGTACTATGTAATTGGATTAGGTGTTTTCTTTGTAACTTCGAAACCACAATCAAAGCTTACTTATATTCTAAACTTAAATTTATAAATGTTTATATTTACACCACAAAATATCATAAAGTTCTACTGGACAGAGCATATTTCTCTTAAAATTCCTCTTTCAATCATTCTTGTCATGCAAGTTTCCTTAGTTATTTTGTAAATACTTATAAGGTAGAAATGTTTTGAATAATATGGAAACTAAATTACAGCTATTCGAAGGATGTAACTACTGTATGTTAATTTTTTCCATTTGAATTTTAACGTTGTGAAAATGCAGCCTGTGCACTTTTCGGTGGATTGACCCAAATACATATTCTCTATCGATTAATTATGTAGTTTTCTAAAGTGATGGCATTCTACCAGTGGGTTATCACAAAGCGAAAGCTATATTTATTGTATTAATATTAAATAGCTATATGTATATATTTCTAAATAATGGTAAATATTCTACGAATCCATAAATTATGCAAATCTTTATTTTATTTTATTTTCAGAAATAAATTCACATAATTTTTTACGAGATTCACGAGGCACCTGTGCCAAAATAGGTGAACCCTGCGGCAGTGGTAAACATTGTTGTGGAAAAAATCTATGTCAACTTACTTGGATACCTGGAGGAAGTTATGTATGCAGATCATGCGCTTATGTTGGTACAATTTGTTTTACAAGTAGTGTTTGCTGTTCAAGAACATGTGACATGCTTTGTAGACATGATTTTTCAGGTTGACTATTTTTTAGTTTAACTGAAACTCTCCCAATGTTGATTGTGTATAAATTATAAAATATTCTGATATGTTCAGTGATATTAAAACATGTATAGTGGCCGTAACATTTGTCATTTTTATTTATTACTGGGTATGTGTTTAATATGTAATATAATTATAAACCATAATACATTTAATACAAAAATACACATACAAGCAATCACCGAAATCGGAGTTAATTGTAATTCTACCGTAAAATAGAGACTCATACTTCTGAACGTAGTATCTTACCAATTTAAACGTAGAAGTACTAAGAATATATATAATTTTATTTCAGCATTATAAAATGCTAGTCAACAAAATTAATTAATTACGAATATGTTACAAATATTATCAAAAGGTCATAAAATTGGTTGTAGTATAAACGGATAGCGCTGTCGTATTGAGTTAATGTTATTAGCTGATCTAAGCTGTTACCTACAATACATACGTCAAGCCAATCAATCATTCTTCCGGTAGCGCGCGGGTAGTAGGACACGCTAAAATCCAAATAAAGTCTACCTTTATTATTAAAAAAATCTTTGGTAAATTAGACAAAACGGGGACAAACATACACTCTCGCAAAATATTTAAATTATAACTTATATCTTAATAACTTATATCTTAATAACTTATATCTTAATAACTTATATCTTAATAACTTATATCTTAATAACTTATATATTAATAACATAATAGTATATATCCAATGTTTCATAGTAATAAATTTAATTGTTTTATGATTTAAAATAAAAGCGTCAAATAATTTAATGAACGTGATTTTCTATTTCCTCTCAGAAGACATCTCTACAATATTATTGAACTATTAAAAGATTGATACTTTATATGTAATGTTCATTATAAATAATACAATGCATTCACTTTAGACTTTTAATTACGTTATCTTTTTATAAATTAAATTATCAGTTTATTTGCCAACATAATAAATTATTTAATAATAACTATTATTAAGCAAATATACGGTCATTCTAACTCAATTGCAAAGAAGGAAACACATTTTTAATAAAACTAGGACAAAAACTGGGTGTATGAAAAACGAACAATTAAATGATTATTATGCGAAAGCAAATACAAAAGCAACCATTACAAAATGTTAAATGTACATAAATTATATGTACGACAATAAAAACATCACAAAAATATTCAAAAATAATTTCAATTCTTCTTCTGTATATTCAGCACCTGAAAATGTATTTTTTTAAGTATATAATATAACTTTAACAAATAACGTAGAAACTGTGTTTATTATTACTTATCGTAGTTATCACAATATCATCCAAAGTAAAAACAATATAAACAATAAACTTTATAGGCACTCTGTTATTTTCGACGTAATGCTTTTATAAAAAATTTAAAAAATATTATTGTGAATGACTTTCTACAAATAAAAGCAAATCATAAAGTAGTTAGAACAATATGCACAGATATTCGTTCCTAAATGATAATTAAATAATAAAAGAGTTACAGAAAAATTATCATAGATTGTTTAATAATTAATATAAATTGACCAAATTCAGATGGAAAGTAACCTCGTACATAGATTGGACTAAATTGGTTACCTAATTATTTAATTTTAATGTTTTACTTTTTTTTTAAATTAAATACATAAAGCAAGTAAAATCATTTTAATTAGTCCCATATTGATAAATTTGAATCATTTTATTAACTTTCTTTTCCTTAATAATGTTGCTGATTGACAAAATACTGGAAAATGCGGTCAATTTAAATTGTAAATGTATATTAGTAATACATTATTTCCGCGAAATTATTTCACTCTTAAATCATTTACACTTAACATAGTAAACATAAACGTATAACATTAAGGCTAAATTCAGTTAGCTAAAACATTTAACAAATATAAATAATTTTATGAAATTAATCACATAATATATGTGTATATTATTATAAAAATTTCCTGAAACTGCTGTCAAAGAAAATGTTTAATGTATATTTTATTATAACATTTTACCGTAATCTAATGCAACTTAAATATTTGGGAATAAAACAAATGCGTTTTGACTGTAAACCTTTTATATATATATATATATATATATATATGTGTTGTAAGTTGTTTAATGTATTTTATAATAGTGAATGATATGTATAATTTATATAAAGGACACAAACAATGTCCATGTGTGTGACTAAATTGATTATATGCAATAATTATTCAATTCAAATAAAAACACAATTCCTTTGTTGAACATAACAAATATTGCGACTAAAGACCCTTTTCAGGCTATAAATGTATAATTAGTAATTACGATATAAACAACAATTAATTGATAAGATTCTATAAGAAATAAAATATTATTATTGAGTAAATTCAGTTTATGTGAATTAATAGGGAATATTACAATTAATTGAAGTAACTAAATATTATAATCAATAAGTGTTAATTCGTATAAATGAAAATATTATACATTACATTAAAAACATTATTCATTTACCGGATATTACAGAAATATTGTTTGGTCACTCTCATTTATAACATCCCAGCAATTGCATAAGTTAAGATCAACAAAATTCTGTGCTATATGTTTATAAAAAACTATTTGTATATTACTTAGTTATATGTAGAAATTAATATTTATTATTTACTATAATTATTTAAATTTATTAATTATACTTATTCAAATTTGAAAATTGTAAATTGATTGTGTTTATATTACATATTATGTATAAAAAAAAGTTATTGGACTAAAACAAGGCAAACAAAAAAAGTATCTAAAGTTCTACAAACAATTATATATATTTTTTAAATTGAAATATGCGTATAACGGATAGATAATATTATGCACGCTTTATACATTAATGAAAACATTATGCATGCTTTATACATTAATGAAAACATTATGCAGACTTTATTAATATATGCATACATATCTCTATTTATTTATTTGTTTATTAGGCTATAATGAGGGGTACCCACCGAATAGGTTTAACTTAAATATATTTAGCTTGCTTTTACTATACATTTATTTAAATAATCTACATATCAGTGAAGCTGCTCAACAAAATAAGTTTATCTGATTTTATGTAAGATAAAATTAGTGCGCTAAATGTATTTAAAATAATAATAAGCGAAATTTTAATTAATAATCTACAATAAATTTATTGATGTACTGAGGTATTGCTTCAAATATATAAAATATTTAAATACATGTATGCAGGTGGGCCCTATATAAATTTTAGTATAGAAGGTGGACATCAACGTCAACATTAACATCAAAAAATTACTCATCACCCCCTGCGAAACCGAAACTAAATATTAAAATAGAAATGACTCATTTCCCCCGAAACCGAAATCAATTACCAAATCGTGTTCCTATTGGCCGATTTTAACTAGATCAAAAACGTTTCCGACTTAATCGGAGGCGGGGATTCCGAATTTGGGTTTCCCTAGTTGAATTGGGAATTCCCTGAGGAGTTGGCGAAAACCTATTTTTTTACGATATTAATCATTGACTATTGGCAATCGAGTTATTGGATACACACACACTTTGGTCAGAGACACGGGTCCGGATCAGCTTCAGCAGGACATCACGTCGTTGGTGAGTGTCGTAGAGAAAAGCTAGAGCACTATATTCGCACATCGGATGCTCCAGAACTCAACCAGACTCTGCGTGGCCTATACCTTAACTAGTGCGCTCTAAACTCCGGCCAACTTTTAAAAACTTTGCTCCTTAAAAATATCACAATAAGGATATGTGTATCACCACTGTTTTAAAAAATTCTATCTTCTCTATTAATGAATTTAGTGAGATTTTATAAGTTGTTAAAGGAATAAATAATGGTCTATATAAATAAAACATCATACATTTTTAATAAACAATGTTTAGAAAGTTTTATCAAAACACAATCATTCGCACAATTAAATTACCACTACGAATAGTTACGTTTTAATTAATTAATTAATTTTCAAAAATATTTTGCATGATTAAAAGTATTTCTATATCAACGTTGAAAATTAAAATAACCAATTTACATAATTTGTAAGATAACTTTTTAATGCAAAATATTCATATATGAATTTGCAACTATAATTAATAAAAGTTGTCCTAACAATTACGATTCACTGACGAAAGATTTGTGAATAACATCATGTAACAACATATAGTAAAAATTAACCATTTGTCAGCTTTAGTTTAAAAATCTCTAATTTTTAAAAGTACGGTTAATTTTATTTCAACGTCAGTATACTTCTTTTAAAATATTAAAAAAACAGTGTGATGATACAAGTATGCATATATTATAATGTAAGGCAACAACAACAACAACAACACAAAACATGTTTTTTGTATATTTAAAAACTATTTTAAAAATAAATAAAAACTATTGCTACAACTCTAGATTCATGCATACAAACTCTTAAAAATATATACTTACCAGCTTTGTTAGGGTTCTGCCAAGGGGTATTCGAAAAAGCTGTCGCCGAGTAAGAGCGAATCCGACGCTGTACTCTCGGCGAGAGGAGGTTGCGACTGTTTCTTTTCGGTGCAACACTCGCACTCAAAGATCGGGTGGGTGATGAAGCAGTACTCATCAATCCGACGGAAAAATTCTTCATCGTCCTCCTTGGGCGGCTCGCAGGAGGCCAGGACGATGGAGCCTATGAACTTGACATGATAGACGGGCAGGTACTTTTAATTCACGTTGAATATTTGGCGATCAAGAAGGCACAGGATTTGATCCCACGGGTGTTGTTCCAGCTATACAGAAAGAAAGCACATATTTTTTAAGAATTATCAGCGATTAAAAGTTTGTTCCAGTAAAATACGTACCTTAAACTCGTCGTAAAATATTAGGGTGTGAATCCGTGAGTCAAACCCATCAAACAAAAAATTGTCGTCAACACCTCCACTGCCGGGGTGACGTCAGAGTGGTTGGCTGCCTTGATAGCATTCCCTTCGTTCCGGAAACCACGCACACCACTTCGTTCCGGACACATCCCCAGCGACGCTGCCCTCCTGCTGCCGGCCTGCCAGG
This sequence comes from Coelogynopora nodosa, assembly GCA_034780555.1. NCBI lineage: Eukaryota > Metazoa > Platyhelminthes > Proseriata > Coelogynoporidae > Coelogynopora > Coelogynopora nodosa. Next base: position 7,032 of record JAUZND010001276.1, on the reverse strand, counting down.
GCCTCCTGTATGATCTCTCTTACTGCTTGGACAGACATACCGCTCTATAGCCAAAAATAATAATACAAAGATTTCAATTCCAAGAATTCATGCAATTATTTGGTATCAAGATAGATTTTGTTAAAAATTCTCCTCCTGATATAAAGATCACATTTACATATTAAGAAGTACAACAATTGATGTACAATTATTTGTAAATAGCCTACTTTTTTGGCAATAAGACACGTGAAGTTATATTCTCATATTTGATTTCTACAGACTTCCTAATTTTAACAGATTTAAAAGAAAATAAATTTTCTACACTCATTTATGAGTCAGTTAAGATAAAGAATATATATACAATATAACAGAACATAATAGTACCTTCAGCCGGAAGAAAATGTGCAGCATTGTCTGATGGGTGTTCTTAGGGACCAACGCGTAGGCGTTATCGTGGTCGACCTCTACGTCGGGTTGGCTGTTGGCGACAATAATCGTTCGAGGCGCGTTGGACCGAAGAAGGCCAGGAACTCATATCGAACAACCTTTTTGCTAAGTTCTTCCTTGGACAGGTTGGCGACGATCATGTAGATGAGAGACCTCATCCTCCGTTCATCTACAAGGGCTCCCAGGTTGTCAACAACACTTCCGTAGCTCTCTACGTTTGACACTCCGGACACGCTCGACAGCATGCTGCTTTTGCTCAGGGTCTGGGAGTCGTCAAACTCTTCTTTGTGGCATACCCTTATGCGCTCCTTCATGGCCAGCAATTTCTCTGCACTTAAGTGATCCTCTTGACCGCTGGGGGGCTATATATCTACATAAAAAATATCGGAGAATTTGAAAACCTTGTTCGTGGACACAAAATACAAATCGCCATTATCACAGAAACATGGGGAAAAGATAGAAACATCAATTCACTGAACATAGAAGGATATGACCTACATTCCACTCACCGACAAAACCGCAACGGAGGTAGAGTTAATATATACGTAGATAACAGATATGATCAGTCCCTTCTCCACTCCTCAATCACCGACAATGCAGAAATCGTAGCCATTCGGGCTTCATCGAAGTGCAATAAATGAACAATCTCATTATTGGAGTTTACCGTCCTCCTCATGCAAACAAAGAAGCCTTCACAAAAGAACTAACATATGTTATCCAAGAATATGAAAATAACAACACACTTACAATCATAGCAGGAGATTTCAATAAAGCCAATACGAAGCAAATCGAAAAATCATTTAATCTCAAAAGCATGGTAAAATTCAATACAAGAAAAAATGCAAATCTAGACAACATCCTCACACCAATGCCGATAACTTCTACGACAATCCCATAGGCCAAGGCAGCCTTGGATGCTCCGATCATATAAACATAATCATGAAAGCAAAGAGTAACTTAAAGAAAGAAGTACTGAAAAAAACAAAAATCTTAGACCGCAGAAGACACAACCTTACTAAACTTAAGGAGGAACTAAAGAATACCAACTGGGAGGAAACATGCACAAATGATGTCAACAAACAAACAGACCGAACGATTTTACAACACCTTGGACACAGCCATCGCCAAATGTATTCCGAAGAGAACAATAAAGATGACCAACAAAGACCCAAAATGGGTGACACCCCTTATCAAGGACATCCTAAATCAGAAGCATAAAGCAGATAGGAGAGGTCACAAAGAAAAGTCACTACATTTATCAAAGAAAATCGAACATATTACTCACAAAAAGAAAATTGAGATTCACAAAGAAGATAGCTTCAAAAACAAGCAAGGACAGCAAACTGGTGGAAAATCGTTAACAAACACAAAATCAAAAACAAAAGTTTAACTAGTTTCTTTAACTCCTACGCCAATATCGAAGAAGGCGCATGCGACATTAACACCTTCTTCTCTTATATTTGCAAAACGCAACTTGATGATAACCCCTGGTCGCCCAAATCAGATGTTAAACCTATCCCAACAAACGAACTACCCACTGAAGAAGAGGTAATACTCCTGTTAGATAAAATCAACCCTCTTAAAAGTGGAGGAACTTTCCCGTCATGGATTTGGAAAGATTTTGCAGAAGAACTGCAAAAACCACTTCACGAAATTTACACAAACAGTCTCATCGCCGATACTGTCCCATACATCTGGAGGAAATGCCGTATAACCCCTCTTCCAAAAGTTAGAATAGTGAAAAAATGTACAGAACTCAGACCCATCACAATTACAGATGCTCCCGCAAAGTGTCTAGAACAAATAGTGAATAACAAGGATAAGCAAAGCCATTTCTAATTTCGTCACCAAAGATCAGTATGCCTACAAGGAAAACACATCTTCCGAGACCGCTCTATCAACAATGATACAAGTTATGCAACAAGAAAACAACCAGAAACCGTGTACTTTCCGCATCACCTGTGCAGACATGGAAAAAGCCTTCGATACGGTAGAACATAAAATTCTTCTTGACACACTTGAATCGTTAACAGAAATTAAACACTACAATATACCCCATAGGTCAACTCATTCCTTCACAACAGAGAACAGCAAGTTAAAAAAAAATAAACTGCATCTTCCTGGAAGACCAAAACGAGAGGACTACCCCAAGTAACCATTACTGGACCCAAACTATTCACCATAATGCCGAATGACCTAAACCCTAAGAGCGAAAATACGAAACTGTACAAATACGCGGATGACATCTCAGCAATCCACACTTTAAGATAGAAAAGACGAACCAGATCAAAGTCAAGAGGAGATGAGCAATATTGAAAGATGGGCCAAGACCAAACTTATGACCCTAAACACAAATAAAACAGAAGAACTTATTGTGTACTCAAAGCAACTCCACAGCCCAATCTCCACTTCCGATAATCAGATATTTAGACAGGTTCGACAAACCAAAATCCTTGGACTTACTATTGGCAAAAAAATGACCTTCAAATCCCATATCAAAGCCATTAAGAAGCAAGCTAATAGCAAACTTTACATCCTAAAGCAATTAAAGAACCAAGGCTACAACCAGGAAGAAATGCAATATTTTCACAATTCTAACCTTCTCCAAACTATTACCTAGGGATACGCAGCATGGTGTTCCGCCTCTACTAGCAGCCTCATCCCTTTTAGACAAGTCCACAATAGAGCAAAAAAGATCTTTGGAACTGATATTGGAAGCCTAGATAATCATCTAAACGCAAAACTTAGAATCAGCTTCAAAGCGATCCTCAACAACTCCTCCATCCTCTTCCCATGCTGATACCGCCAAATCGTGAAGCCACCACGTCTGCATACCTCTGCAACAATCACACTAGAAACCCAGAGAGACCTAGAACAGAGAGCTACAAGCGGTCCTTTATCTACAAAGGTTGCCTCCTAGAGAAACTGCCTCGTTAATGGACATTTCAATACTGCTTTTATTTTTATTATAATTCCTTACTATAATTCCTCATTCCTTTCACCTTCAATTCTTTTAGTACTTATTTTTCCTTCGTTCATCAGTTACCTAATATTTTGTATCCGTTCTGTGTTTGCAAAAATGAATTAAAAGGATTTTTATTTTATTTATTTATTTAAACTCTTATATCCCTAAACTCTTATATTCCTAAACTCCTATATCCCTAAACTCCTATATCCCTAAACTCCTATATCTCTAAACTCCTATATCCCTAAACTCCTATATCCCTAAACTCCTATATCCCTAAACTCCTATATCCCTAAACTCCTATATCCCTAAACTCCTATA
>JAUZND010001275.1:0-13577 GCA_034780555.1 Coelogynopora nodosa | reverse complement strand
CGCCATCTTGGATTTTTAGGTGGCTAGTCGGACAGATATGTTTAGTATACCTTATGGAGTCATCATGCCAATTTTGGTGCTTGTATCATCAAATGCATGATTTTTTCACTTAGCCGCCCCACTATTAGTATATTGTGTCAATAACGGTTAAAGGTGTATTCTATATATAGGTAATTAAAAGTAATATTTGTAAAATTCATATAAATACATTTTATACATGAATTACAGTACGCAGACTTCTGTGACTTTTAGATGGGGTGCATGATCTAAACAAACACAATTTTGTGCATTATTTAGTAAATACATTTCTAATATTTTAACGTAAAAATTTTTGAACTGTTAATTTATAAGTATTTTAACGAATTGCAATTACATTTGAGACTAGTTAAAACAAATGATGAATGAAGTTATACGCTTAGAAAACAAAAATTAGGCTTATTATAGAATATTTTTAATGTTTCAGGAATGGTGCAACTCTTTTACTATGAAAGCCGAGGGCAGGAATGCGAAAGTTTGATTCGTCATGATGGCATACCACTCAAGGTCACCCTACACGCCTTCGAAGGATGGGCTCAGCCAGCACTGTGCTCTCATTGGCTAATCAAGTTTCACTGGTGGACTAGTACTAGATGCAAGATAATCCAAGTAATTGTGCAAACCATTAATAGATATGGATTGTTTGTTTATTCTTATACTTATTCTTATGTTTATCTTAAAGAGAGTGACAGGAATCTATTTATATCTATGGTGCAAACCATAGATATGGATTTCTTTCTTTCTTTCTCATTCATAGATGTACAATCTATAAACATAATCCTGTTATATACAATGGTTGTGCAAACGATGAGTCATACATCAGTTTTGCGAGGTAAGCCGATGCTAGAGAAATTTAGTCATTATGCGCATCCTAATTAGGCTAATTATGTTGAAACTGAATGTATTTAATTTTTTATTAATAAAATAAGTTCCACATTTAACGAATGTATAAATAGACTTAACACTTTACTATACGATTTTAATGGTGCAAAATAAAATTTGATCTGATAAATATTTCATTGTTAAAAATAGCTTTGAAGAATGCTTATTTAGGCTGTGCGCAACTGCATTAAAAATTATTTTGCCTTGCAAAACCGAGTATGACTTATCTTCATCACAACGCTGCGAAGCACAGATTGAACATCTAGCTAAACGTATACTATGATATACGAAAAATCGATATATATGGCGCCACCTCCAATCAGATTACTATTGCGCCTCCTTCGTGTTACATGCGCCCCTATACACTTTTGTTGCCTGTTGAGTTGAATTTTAATTCTATACTATAATACATAGCAGAAAGCAGTGATGCAACTAGGGATTATCTCAGAGGTAAATATATTGCGTACATGTTATGTCTTTCATAGACACCCATTCTAGATTTATCTGAAGGCTTTTAACTTATGATTAAATAGTTTGTTTTGAATGATATCTGTTTTCATTCATTTTAATATTGTTGTTACAACTATATGTTTCACAAGGACAGTGTATAATATAAAATAGATTTATAATAAAATATTTATATTTAAAAAATCTTGAATATTTAAACATTGAATTATAAATTTCATTAACAATATTGTTGATAATGTTTTATATTTATTATACCTCCTTTGGCCGTCCTAAGACCATTTTTAACTTGGCGATCTTTCTGTGAAAACTATAAAACATAAAGTCCTTATACTTACTGAGTTTAAAAAAAAACATCAAAAAGTTAAAATAAGATTTTGAAAATGGTCTATGCATCAACAATAATATTTCTTTCACATCATGTAATAGTAATAGAATAAAAATATGAAAATTTTGTTAAAATGTTAACCACAAAGATATATTAAATAATTTATACGAAATATTAAATATTAAATAATCACTAATATTAGACAGAAAAATTACTCATTGATATATACATGCAGTCTGTAAATAGTTTTAAAACTAAAGTATTCACTTTTTAATAAATTTATAAAAATAACTTGTTGTAATAAATGCCATTTGTTGTTTGGTACTTACATTTATAGGCTACGTCATATATATATATCGTACTCTAATTTTTATACGGTATATATTTAGGCTTACACTTACCTATATTACATTTTACACAACACAGGTACAATTATAGATCGATTATTATTTATTATTTAATGAATTATATTTCGACCAATGATTCAAACATCAAAAGTAATAAAAATATAACATTGCTCAAACATATTATTTTGATAATTATAAATTGTTATGTATTATTTAGTAACGAATTTTTAGATATTCATTGTGTGCAATACATTGAACACATAAAGTAAGTGGTTACCTTATTATTTACCATTAATATATATTTTTAACACAAACTATCATAAATATTTTAATAATAAACAGTAATGGTATTGCCAATTGTGTTAAAAAACTATATGGTTATAGTTTCTGCTAAATAAAAGTCCACTATTTTGTATCAATTCGAGACAAGTGTCGGTTAGACAGGAATATACGCCCGACTAACAGTATTGAAAAGATCAAACAGCATATTTATGCTTCGGCTTACTAAACATTGGGGCTTTTAATTCATTTTAAGTCAACTTTTTTTTATATAAATTAGTTATGCTTCTATAATAGGCATAATGGTTAATTAGTTTCTATTATCTTAATAATCATCTCTTTTTGTAATTCTTTTTTGTGTTTGGTAGACAATTAATTTCAATTGAATTAATTTATTTATAAATAAAGGCCATGCAATTAAATGCAGCAGACACAATCGATATCGTGGTTAAACTTCTCATCAAAATAGTGAATACTTGTGACAGCTGCACATCTTGCTTGTCGTTAAAATACGATTTCAATTTTATATTTCAGTATCAATTTTCTTGATAACGTGGTTTCCTTTTTATTGTTAACTGATCAAAAAAATATTTGCTTGCATGTAACAATAATTTATAACGTATATTGTTCACAACAAAAATGTTTATTTTATCAATAAAAATTGTATTTTGTATTATATTATTCACCAATGTGTTAAAGAGATCATAACGATCAACTGTTAGAAATGGTTGAATTGAAATTAATTAATTATTTTCACATTTACTTTCACGATAGTTGTGATCTTCACTGTGAGCGTAAGTAGTATGGGAATGGTGATATTTGGCTACCCCATTACGCCACGTCCCATATTTTATTTTACGTTTGTTATGACATCCTATGTGACGATTACAACAAATTCAAGGTCGTTTCTAAGTAAATAAATGATGCAGTGTTTGAATTTGCTATTTAGAAGGTGAGCGGAGATAAAGTATTGATACTTCGAATTCTTACTATGAACTGTCGTATTCCATAACTTGCTAATTCACTCAGCCGCAGAGCGACTTTAAGTAGAGTAGATTATAATTTTAAATACCGTTTTAAACGTGGTCCCGGGTAGCAAAGTATGCCCAAATAGTGTTTTATGTCTATAACTCTTTATTGCTTCGATTTATATAATTGTTGCATACCGAAATAGGTTAGTGGTCAAGGCGCATCAAATAGAGTAGTTAATAATTTGAAATTTCATTTAAAACATGTTTCAGTACCACAAAAGTAGGCCCAAATACGTGTTTTTGTAATACTCAGACTGAAAAATATATTTACCATGGTAAAAATAACTGAATAGGACAAGCCTAATGGATGTGGACAGCTTCGTTAATGTGTCTGTCGAGGTGATCCTTAGCATATTCTAAGATTCTTACAGTAAAAGGAATATTTGGTATGTGTTGGGTATTGTGACATTTATTGTAGTGTTCTGCCATGGCTGACATCTTAAAATCCCCTTTGTTAATAGCTGTATTGTGTTCCTTTATTCGAGGATGTAGTACTCTTTAGGTTTCCCCGATATATTTATCATTACAAATAGAACAAGTTAATTCGTATATAATGTTTTTCTTTTTGCAAAATGCGTTAGATAGGGTGCAGTTTTTAGTTGTGCATGTAGGTGGCTGTAAGCATGAGGATATTAATTTATCATGTAGTTTGGTTCCTGATATAAAAATAAGAGTGATATGAATTTGACTTTTTCGAAGAACTGGTTTAACTTCTTTCGAGTGTTGGGCATTAATGTATGGAACTTTTAGGATACAACTATTTTAAAGTTTTGATTTAAAAGAATGTGGTGGATTATACATACATTTTGAATAATTAGAATTATAATGTGAACCTGTTTTTTCAATATAATTGGTTTGGTTGTAGAAGAAGATGCTAAGCAAGTGATAGTTGTTTGGCTTTTTTTTATTCTAAAATGTAAATAGATCTATTTAAAACATTAGACAAAATGTCAACAATAGGTAAATTATAGTTTTTAAATTGTAAATATTGGTTTATCCGTTGTTTCATGTTTGTATTTTCTTCCATGTTGGCTTGATATTTGTTTATGTTAAGATTAATCTAATTTGTAATTCGTTTTTTGAAAATTCATTAACAAGTATACCAGTATTAGATGAGATGGAATATAACAAACAGTGTCCATCGCCTTTACTAAAGATTGTGGATAGATTTACGTTGCTTAAGAAAACCATTAAGTGGTATAGGTACAGTTTGAGGTGTTTTGTTGTTTTTAAGCAGATAAATAAGTTATTGGTAAATGCTCTTGGATCTCAATTCAAGTTTTTCTAATTGATCATTTTTGTAATTATTAAGTAAAAGTAATATCTTTAAGTTGATTGATTGCTCTTCAGTAGTAATCTTCTGTATTACATATCTTATTTTAACATCTGCATTCATTAGTTTTAGCATTATTTAAAGGAAAGGAAACCAAGCCTTGTTGATGGTTTGTGATACCATGCTCTTTCTATGAAGCCATTGCATGGTTTGAGAGAAAATCTAAGAAAATCTACGCATTTATTATTATCAGAAGATCTAATGATGTTGAACCAACAACAAGACCTAAAACTAGGTACATGTTTGACTAAAGGTTGAAGAAAATAATCTATAAATTTAGAAGGGTCAAAAGGATTCGTTATGGATCACAATCAGAAATTACTGGACGACAAGTCAACAAAGAACTATAGTGCAAGAGACTATATGAAGTTGATATGTAATTAGGTCAATAATGAACTATAGTGCAAGAGACTATATGAAGTTGATATGTAATTAGGTCAATAAAGAACTATAGTGCAAGAGACTATATGAAGTTGATATGTAATTAGGTCAATAAAGAACTATAGTGCAAGAGACCATATGAAGTTGATATGTAATTAGGTCAATAAAGAACTATAGTGCAAGAGACCATATGAAGTTGATGTGCTATATTCTTTCGTCAGAACAACGTTAAATTATAACGTTTTTTTCGAAAATATATTTACAATATAGGCCTACATAATCAAATATTATTTAATTTATTCGCTATATATATATAATTGAATATTGTCACCTATAGATATTATCAACACTGAAAAACATGATAAAATATGTCTAACACTTATAAAAATACATTATATTTTGCTAATTTAACCAAATGGTGGACCATCTAAATTCATACACATCATGATTTAATTTTATCCTAATTCTGTTCATTATGCCCAATTTACTCTAAAATGACATAATTATCTTTACCTACTGCCCAAAGAATTTTGAGTTCTACGGAATACTTACATTGTTATTTTATAGGCTGTTTTATAATGTTGAAAATCTTTTAGCCTCGTAAACCATCCGATATTTATACCTATGTACAATATTATTATTTTTAAAACCGTTACATTGACATATATTTAATAGCCGTGTGAACGATGTAATGTGTATGATCTATAATGTATCCTAAATGTAGTGCAAAGAAACACAACGAACGGCTTTTACAAACATTCAGCACAGAAAATTGTATATTTTAAATTATTATCTGAACTGTAATATAATTTTAGGCATAAATACTTAAACTAAATGTTTCTCTATGCATTCTTCCATATTATACAAAGCTTGTAAAATGTTTAGTATAATAATTACTTTATAATAGTACATGTAGCACCAATTCTAAAATGTTCTTTCTTAATTTGTCCCACAACAAGTGTGGTAATTTTGAATTTAATTTATTAAATACTGATACGGTTATTGTGCTGTTTCATTGCGCTGTTTTATTGAGAATATTATTTAATAAAACAATTAAAACCATATTTGCGTCTGTGAGGCAATCATGTTATCTGTGCACGACTTATATGCTCTGAATCCAGGACAACTATTAAAACTAGGTTTCTATATTATTTCTGTAAGTAATTATTAAGAATATAATTAACCAATTAAAATTTACAAAATATATTTTTAATATTTAAACAGTTGTTTTTATTTTAAGTGAATTTCATATATTTTGTATTGAATCCATTTTTAAGCAATAAACAAATATTAACTTCTTTTAAATAGTCGACATTTTATGTAAATTCCTTTTTTGAAATATGCACAATTTTTTCCAATTTTTTATAATAATTAAGAAATTTGTTTTTAGAAATATATAAAACTAAATGGGATATTATAATACCTGTTAATAAAATCAAAGTCCTCTAAACTACAAAAAAGATAACTAAATTACGCAATGAAATAACACATTTAATGAAAATATTATTATCGTTTAAAAATTTTAAATAATTAAAATCTTTTCCAAACAGTAGTATAGGATTGGTATATTTAACTCAGCTAAAACAAGTAATGTGACTAGTTTAACCCTTTCCCCCCTCGCTGTCCCTTTCACCCCCTCCCCCTCACTACCTCCCCTAACAAGACACCCTCCCACATTCCAAAGACAGCCACTACCACATAGTAAGATACCTTTCACTAAGGAGACAATTATGGTTAAAGCACGCGCACACTTAACTGGTAAGTGTCTCTCTCTCTCTCTTTCTTACCGAGTGGCTACTTGCCAAGCATGAAAGGCATAATGCGCCTTCGTAACAATTTAGTTCCAATACTATTCCAAAAATCTCGAAATTTTGACGGCCATGCCATGGAGTGGGATATCTCCGTCATTGCTCACACTAAAGATAAGTACATGGCACTAGATGCCAGATACCATGTGGAACCGGCGATATATGACAAGACAGTCGTCTGCGTCACTCCTGGATTCCTAACTCTTTCCAGTTTATTTCGTAATCATTGTAAAGCCAGGTACGGAATAGGCTTCACAATAATCTGACTATCATGCGGTCTTTATTTTTAACGACAACGACAGCCCGCCCCATTCTTGGAAATACTCAACTGATACGGGATTCCTTGTACTACAACCTGACACAGACAGCGTGCGGCGATTAGGACTATACTTTTGAGTAAAAGATCTGGTAAATGCATTACTTCGCTTATTATACTCTTTGATATCTACAACAGAACGTATTTCAGATGGCAGACGTTTTCGAGTCGTTCCCGGAACCGACTCTCATAGAGGACGGCTTGGATACCTGCGTCAAATACTCCAATCGTCGCCGATTATTGGGATATCTCTCAACCAGAATTGAACCTCCTTTACGTAGGTCCCAACAACTTATTCGGCAACACGTTTAGTCAAAAGCTGCCGCAAAGTAATTCTATGTGGATGATTGAAGATGAGCTCAACAGCACCCAAATTTGTTTGTTATCTTTGTTCCAGAGAAGCTATCAGCTCCCGACAATTACCTCACCGACTTTATGTGTTTGCAGTGGAACAACTTTGGTTAAAACAAGAAGAACGTTTGCCACAGTTACAAGCAGCTGATGTTAACGCACTGGAACAAGTCCAATTACTTTGCGCAGGAGAATCTTTTTAGTTTTACCTGACCAAGGAAATGGTCCTGACCAAAATTCACACAGGGCTTCGTTTAACCAATCTACTTTTTTCTTCTTCTTGCCTTTAATTCCCAACAAAGTGAAGGAGCTTCTCCAAAGATTACTACAATTGACGGAAACCGTCAGTAAGAAGTAAAAATGATTAAGTTTAGATAAATGTCATAATACGCACGTTTTGTTGTTCCATATTTTTTTCTTCTTTATCTAACAACAGAATGAAGTTCCGCCTCTGTATTTGTGGTGCAAAATGCCGATACTCTTACAAGCCGTCAAGGATTTTTCAATTCTTTCATATTCGATAGCGATTGATGGGCGAAAGGTCCATGTTCTCATGCAATAGTTGTACTACGAAAACTCTTGTACATGGGTATGCGGACCAGCTTTGGGGAACTATCAAAAAAATTGTTATCAACGTGGAGGGGCACTCGATGAAAAACCTTAGTCCTTGACATCTGTAATTACCCTTCCACTCATCATAAATACTTTTCAAAATACTAACAGTGGGATTTCTTTCTAAAACTATTTTTCGTTAAAATAACTAATTGCTATTTAAATGTAATATACGTAATTACAACCATTACGCAATTTTTTTAAAATTAATTAATTTTCGAATTAAAAACAAAAACTATAAATATAGAGTCCTCTATCAATCTCAGTGTAACTATATGTATTGCTTTTTACTTGTTTTTGGTTTACAATAATGTGTAAAATTAAAAACTTAGATTTCAAAATATAGTAGAAGTGAACAATATTATCCGCCTTATAAATTCTTTAATTGTAACTAATTTTTATGTTTTCATTATTATAATTTAAAACAAAAATTTACATTAGGGCCCTACACCAATAAATGTTTTACACTTTATTTTTCATTACATGTCTACTTCATGAATGTTGGATTTAACTTTTATGCGATTTATTCTGTTACTAATATGCTGCCAAATATTTCATAAATGTGTAGCCATGTTTATTTGTATATTATTAAAAATAAAATATTTCTTCGCTTTTTGTATGTTTTTATATTTAGTTTTCTTTTAAGATTATTTACAACTAGTACGTTGTATTACTATGATACCTACAAAGTAAAATTATAATAATCTATATAATTACGCCACTGATTTTATTATAATGAATTACATTTTAATATTGCTGCTAGCCAGTTATTTATAAGACTTTATAACTATTTTTAAGAGAATTGACGTATAGGTCTAATATTTAAGTAAATCAATAATCCTGGTGAAAGAAGTGCGAGAGTTACTTATGACTCACTCAATGACTCGCTCAATGACTCACAAATCGATATTAATACAACCAATCCGGATCAGCATCATATTAAGGAGATGCAAACGAGACATTTGCGTAGCACATGTTTTGGTTTCAAGATACAAAAACCTAGCATTATGTGTCGCAGGACTGGTCCAACCTGAAATCTTACTTATGAGTTTATAATGTGTAACATTACCAAAGCCTGTTATTTACTGACTCAAAATACTTAATTCCTAAATTTGAAAAACTAGGTTATTGATCTGCCAGCAAACAGTTTCTGGAATCATCACAATATATGCACATATTGACAAAGATAAAAGTACATATTATTCAGATATACTTTATGATCTGAATCTCTGTCCTAAACAGCCAATAAATGTGAATGTTCGAGATAGTAAAATAGTTATTATCTAGATGGTGTTAACTAAATAAAGGACACTTTGATCGCTTATATTTTACATTTTGGTTGAAGTTGCGACACTTTAAGATCATCATGAAGTTAGTTAGCATACTTTTTTGTGTAGCTCACATTTGCATTTACCTTCAATACAGTGCATCCTTTGCGACTGCCGATGAAGAAGAGAAACCTGATCTTTGTAATACTGAAATTGACACTTTGGAAGTAATTCGAAATGCGGATTTATTTATCTTCAAAGACGCCTGGTTTTGGCAGGTTCACATAAAAAGAGGGATGCAAATTAGTGGACCTTATGTTTTCGAAAACTTCTGGGTGGTTTTAACTGAAATGAGAACCAGAGCTGGAATTGACGTAATGTTTGAAATATCTAAATCACAAGTAATGTATGTATTTAAGAACGAACGATTTTGGATTCTGGAAGATAACATGAATCTTGTCAAAGGGTTCAGTTCAAGTGGTCAACTACTCAGCAGTCTGGGACTTCCAGCATCTCTCGATAAAGTGGACGCAATGTTTGCTTGGAAAGAGAAGGTTTACATTTTTGCTGGACACCACTATTGGACATTCAATGTAGAAAATGGTTCACACGGACGTGTTGATAGATCCGAACGACGCATTAGCACCAAGTGGAGCGGTTTACCAACCCCGATTGATGCTGCGTTCAAGGCACCGAGTGGTAGAACTTATTTCATTAAAGGAAATCAGTTCTATACCTTCGTTAATGGTGAAAACCGTACAGAGCAGACTTTGTTTATACCTTCAACTGGGGAAATTAAATGCAATTACGCCAGTAATATTACAGAATTGACTGGAAGTAATCCACAAAAGGGAATTCATCAAGAATATACAACTAATACTAATGAATATTCTGGAAACAATGCACAACAAGGAATTCATCAAACATATACTACTAACATTCTAAAAGTATCTGGGAATAAATCATCAGTAGGAATTTTTGCTTCAGTTATGCTTTGTATTTTGTTGTCGATTATTGCAGAAATTGCCATCATAATGTAATAACTGTAGACTAAAATACACGGTAAATTAATGTTTGTACGCACATACATGTACATTTACATTTATATGGAGTCGTCTACTTCCATAAATGAATGAACATTTCCTTTACCAGATTCAATATCTATAACTTTAATTTGATTTATTGCAACTAAATATTACAAATCAATATTTACAAGTGATTTTTGATTTGTTTTCATTCATAATAAATGTTATTCTATTACATGTATTCATTTATCTATTCTTATTTATTGCTTCATTTATATATAGTCACCTATCATATGTTAATAGAATGTATATTTCAATTGACAATTAATTTGTCTAATGCCATTTGTTAGAATTTGATCGATATAATTATAAAATAGTATATTTAATATTAAGATTAATAATAAGTAAATAATATATTAGTGATATACTTTTCAATGATTTAAATGATCTTTCCTTTAACTAGATTTTGATTGTTAACTTGAGATGTTTTTCATATATTTAAACCATAGCAACTATCGCTATATTTAGATGAGAAGTAATTAAATAATGATGTTATATTTTTTATGCCAGCTGTAAACCCACTATAAGATTTTTCCCAATAGAACAAGTAGCATAACATTATAATATAGTTATCTTTTTATTTGAATTTATGCGGTAAAATATACAAATATTTTAATATATTATAAAAAATGTATGGATTATCAAATCATTATTTTATGAAAGACAAATGTCAATAACGAATTAATAAATATTTATAATAATATTATTTTTATTTCAAACAAAAAATATATCGACTCATATTAAGTAAATTTCCTTAAAATTTGTTTTATTTTAATGATCATTTTCAATCTAAAAATTCGATTTAGAACGAAGAGTAAACTGGTGATCTATTTGTACTAAAGTTTTTTTTATTTGTACTATTTCAAAGAATGAGTGGGAATTACCGGGAATTGAACATGAATCTTCCAAAAATCCAATTGAAGATGTGGACATTTCAGCGGAATAGCCATAATCTGTTTTTAAATTATTTAGTGATTCAACATAAAAACAAAATCCGATATTTGTTACTATTGGTTACGATATTGGCTACTGCTGTTTCATAAATCATATCAATCCGATATTTATTTTATCATTGATAATTAAAACAAATGTGTTGAAACTATATGACATTTTTACCGGTAATTGAATACGTATCATGTTAACTTATTTTGATAAAATAAAATTAAATTTAATGATAATTTCATCTTAAGAACTCGTATTATATTGTACGAAACAAACATTTTTTTAAAAAATGTTCATTTCCTATTTAATACATATGGAGATAATTAATTGTAATTTGTTATTCTATTGTTTTAGATATGAATAACAAATATTTATACTATCTGTTGTACTTGGTGGAAAGTTTCATTTTATTATTTGACCTGTGTATTAAATATATTGTATTATTGTGTACATATATATATATATAAATTATATTCAAGCTGTATTAATGTGTATTAGATGTTTTATAGTACATTGTACACTTCATATTTACATACATTAAAATTGACAAATAATCAATTTTTAAAGACTTCAGTTTTTTTCTCTACAAATTAATACTGTTGAATTTTAATATGTTAATATATATAATCAATAAACATTAGATTTTATTGTTCTATATCATTGTTTATAGTATATTATTTGCTTACATTATAATATTTTACACAATATATAATAGCAATTATAATCTTTATTTTAATATTTTGACAGTAACATTTTTGTTACACAGAACGATGTGCTTTCATATAATTCTTAATTTTAAAAATAAAATCCTACTCAAA
Organism: Coelogynopora nodosa; assembly: GCA_034780555.1. Classification (NCBI taxonomy): domain Eukaryota; kingdom Metazoa; phylum Platyhelminthes; order Proseriata; family Coelogynoporidae; genus Coelogynopora; species Coelogynopora nodosa. Next base: position 1,295 of record JAUZND010001275.1, on the reverse strand, counting down.
ATATTTTCAAACTGACATTATAAAATTTGATACACGAATTTTTAATTTGTCTATTTATTAATGTTGTTATTATGTGTACCCAAAACATTATATTTAATCTATATTACATCATTACAAAACTCTGCTCCACTTATTTGCTAGACTAAATCCCGGTTTTTGGTTATGTGGGCATAACTTAAAGCAATAAATTTTTTAGTACGCACAAATCTCTCAAATCAAAATATTCCCACATCTAGTGGGAAACATGGGTGTGACTTTTAGCGAGACACCACTTACAGATAATTCGTGTTATTTATCGTTATACACATATATCCATTGATTCCGGAATTTCATTTATCTAAATGATTTTACGCTTACCACCTACAGACAAGAAAAATATATAAAGATGTTGCTTATTAACCTTTTGTTGCATTTCAAAACCTTCAGTTATTCAAAGCGACATAAAGAGTTTTGAAGCAAGCAGCTATGCGAGATGTACCCAGACATGCTTATTCTAAAGAAATATACTATTTATGGAATAATTGTGTTTCAGAATAAACGCAAAATCTGGTATTGTAAAATACTATTTCGTCAAAATGATAAAGCAGCCTTGATTTAGCTTTATCCTTGATAATAAAAAATACATTGAAAATCCTAAAAATCATGCCAAGTAACTTGAAGATTAATAGCATTCTACCTTATTGCGATGTACTATATTATGACGTAGATTGTAAGTCTAGCGCAACCGTGGATAGATATGGAACCAAAATGTCAACTATATGCTTCATCGTAGACGGACAAACTTTCAAACATAATTATCCTTTTGACTATAAGCGATTGTAAAGAGATACCTTTTTATTACAGATTTACAATACAGTGAGGAAATAAGACATATCTACTTTTTATACATTTTGTCATTGTTTGTTTAATTTGAATTAAATATATTTCCCAAATAACATAAAAGTGCCTTCTTGAATTAGTATTGATATATATATTTGTTATAAAACAGAATCTACATTTTATCGATATTATTATCATATATCGTTAAATACAAGCATTATTAAATATGTAGAAGAGACATTTTTTGCCACGTAAAGGTAACATGTCTTCATATAATTTTTTAATAAAATCCCGAGAAAACCATAAAATTGATTGGAACCATCAGGCAAAATCAGCTCACCAGATGGAAAGAAAAGAAATAAATCAGAAATAATAAAATATAAATCAAAAGAAAGGGTCACTATATAACAAAGAAAACCGACAAAAAAGATACACAAAAGGCAAAGGAGAGGAATTAATAAAACTGGAAATAACAA
>JAUZND010001273.1:0-13578 GCA_034780555.1 Coelogynopora nodosa | reverse complement strand
GCGTTGGGTGATTGATAATTTGAACAGGTGGGCGAGGGGAGCAGCAAGGATGGATGCGGTGTATTTGTAAACAATGGTTGGGACATTGTCGCTGCCCGTGGCTTTTGCTTGGTTGATTTTGGAGAGTTCCTTGTATACTTGGTATTCAGTAACGTCGATGTCCCAGTAACTAGTGTTTGAGGTTTCAGGAGTATTAATGGGTTATGGTCGTTAACAAAAACAGAGGCGAATTTAGAGTTGATTGCATCAGCAGCTACGGATGTTGAAGGGAAAAGGTTGATAAGACGGTACATTTGGTCACAGGACTTTGATGCAATGGTAGTGTTAGCAATTCTCCAAGGATCCTTAATATTTTGTTTGGCTTTGTTAAACCATTTAATCTTAGCTTTAAAAAATTCTGTTTTTGTCTTGTCTCTCCAATGACGGTAGATAGTAAAGTCTTTATTGTGGAAGGATTTCCAACATTTTTGGATGCACAGTTTAACGAGAGGAGTTATCCAGGGTTTATCCCGATATGTCATTGCAATTTGACGAGTTGGGATGCACTTCTCAATAGCTTGAGATAAACGTTTATGAAATTCTTAGCATTTGTCGTCTAGAGATGAGTTGGAGCTATAAAAAGGGGTAACTCATTTTTTTTGTTTGACCATTCTGGAGTTTAGTCATGAATGTTATTTTCTCCTGAAAACAATCTTGATATTATTATGATTTTTTTCTTATTTGACAGTCGCTTTTGTAATTTCTGGATCTTCTTTTTTATATTTATTTATTATTTGTTTTGTTGTGGTATTTGGAATTTAAATAGAATGTATTCATTTACCATTACTTATCTTTCTAGATATGCTACTGCTTAAAGTAAAATTATTCATCAAATCTGATTATAAACATTTAAAAATCTTTAAAAATTATTTTAATATGTAATAACTTGTTAATATTATTCGTTTGTATTTTCAGTAAACGCAGCCAACTAAATGGATATCTTTCTGACAATTGTAATTGGGATGATAATACTTATTTGTGTTCACTATTATCTGCGACGTAAACACGATCCACCAGGACCCATTGGACTGCCGCTTCTCGGTTCACTGCCATGGATGACAGGAAGTTCTTTTTGTGCTAATATCAAACAATTGAGTAAAAAACATGGTGACATATTTTCTCTACATGTTGGTACACAAAAAATGGTTGTTTTGAACTCGTACGAAGCGATAAAAGAAGCCTACATTGACAATGCAAACACTTTCCTGCCTCGACCAGATGGACCGTTTTATCAAATGATTTTTGATAACCGTGGTATTATTTTCATAAATGGAGAAAAATGGCGCACTCATCGACGGTTTGCTCTCCGAGTTCTTCGAAACTTCGGATTCGGAAAAAGTTCCCTTCAAGAAAAAATAACTAAAGAAATTGAATTTCTTGATTCGCTGTTGTCAGAAAAGATAGGGCAACCTGTACCAGCCACGGAAATATTTGTAAAAGGTGTTGCAAATATAATCTGTGTATTGGTATTTGGAGAGAGATTCGCTTATAACAATTCTGATTTTGATGAATATGTAAACTTGATTAAGGCATGGACACAAGAAGGCAAATTGTCTGATAGGATCCCTCTGTTTTTTCCTACTATTTGCAAAACTAACATTTTAAAAAATATGCTTAATAAATCGCAATTTTTTCAAGGTGCTACTATTTTGAGAAAAATGATTGAACAAAAATTTTTGGAACATAAAAAGAATTTTCACACTTCGGATGAACCAGCTGATTTATTGGAAGCTTACGTTCAAGAGCAGACTAAATTAGCAGAAAGTGGTGACAGTCACAGTTTTGATGATGAGCAGTGCATTGCAGTATGTTTTGATCTTTTTATGACCGGTACAGATACCACCACTATTAGTTTGTCATGGGCTATAATCATGCTCTCCCTCCATCCAAGTGTTCAGGACCGTTTGCACGAAGAATTATACCGCATTGTTGGATGTGAACGACGACCACAACTTGCTGATAAAAAGAGTCTTCCATATTGCCAAGCTATCATGGATGAAGTTCAACGATTTTGCACTGTGGTACCTTTATCTGTAGAACGACAGGTTTCAAGGGATATTCATTTTCGTGGATACCAACTTGAAACTACATCCATAATTTTTGCTAACCTTGATGGTGTTCACCATGATCCTAAACTCTGGGAAGAACCAGATAAATTTAATCCTGAACGCTTCTTATCATCTTCAAATGAGTATAAACCAAACCAACATTTAATCCCTTTCAGTATTGGCAAGCAAAACTGCTTAGGTGAAATTCTTGCACAGATGGAATATTTCCTTTTCTTTGCAAGCATGATGCAACGATATCATGTTCGTTTGGACGAAGAAAGCATGTCAAGAATTGATGAAATTCTGTTTGGAACTCAAGGAGGCATTCATGCTCCTGGGAAGCATAACGTCATTTTTGAAAAGCGATGAAAAGGGCTAGTTTTTATAATAACTAACGTATTGACTTAATTGTTAAAAGCAATGTATAATAATTCTTTGTTTTTCATTACATGTATATCATTATGATGAATTTATCATTTTAATATTATGAATATATCACAACTCTCCGCATACGGTTTATTTCTTTAGAAGAAAAATGACAAAATTGCTTTGATATGTAGCTTCACAATCATATTAGTAACCCTTAGTAATTACTTATAATGTTCAAATTTATTTCAATATTAATGTATTTGGTTTATGCTCATACATCTATTCATGTTTAATTTAATATTTATCGTTAAAATTCCTTTTCATGATTGAATATTTACATTCCTATTTCTATTATTATTTAATATATTCGGTATAATTATAAAAATAAATATGTTTTATGTGAGTATAATCGTTTTTATCTTCACAATCTAGCACAGTAAACGATATAATATACTTTACTAGATTTTTTGTGTATTAAAATATAAGTTACAACTAATGATTTTGATAATTACAAAGAATTTGATTTCAAAAAAATTATAATCAAATCATATATTTAATTTTGGACGAAAATGCTATTTGATCTATATTAAACTTATAGTTTCAATATTCTATAACATATATTATTCCTTTTAAAAGCTATGAATAATATAAAATTAGGTATATACAACGCAAAATATATATTTACTTAGCCCATTGGTAACATTTAAAATAATTACGACTCGCGTTCCAATCCTACAAAACTGGTTTGTTCGTCCAAGAAAGGACAATATATTATTCTATAGAAGTGTCCAAAACGTTTTTCAATGAATAATCATATTAGTCACAAAAAGGCTTTCAACATTAAGTTATTTAAAAAAATGGTCACTGATAACATTTCAGTGAAATCATCATGTTAGGATAGTCACAAAATAAGTAGTTTTGATAAAAATGTTTGTTGTAAACAATTTGGGGTTAACAAATACTTTTTGGAAAGTAGTTTGTGACATTGAATAGATATATATATATATACACTCATTTTATCTGACGCAATAATGCACAAAAGAATTGCATCACAAAGAAAAATTTGTCGCCAAAAAGAAATTCAAATTTCTTCTGTTAATTTTCTTGTAAATCAATTTTTCCAAATCCTAAATTTTAAAGAACTCGGAGTGTAAACCGTAATTTTTCTTCATTTGTAAAAATAAAGCCGTCAGTGGTAATTATAAGTCATTTGAGTAAACTGTCCATCTGGCCGAGTCATAAAAGTATCTCAATTCTCAATATAGGTTTTTTTAATTGATTCATATGAATTTAAAACTGCAAACTTTTGTGTTCCGACGTAAACAGAAAATAAGTCACAATTTGTATTTTACCAAATTGTTTAAGATTAGTACAAAATGGTACTCCCTTCATCCATGGCATGTGAACCAAAAAGCGGCAATCTAATGGGACCTGGTGGATCGTGTTTACGTCGCAAATAATGGTGAACACAAATAAGTAGTATCGTTCCTATTAGAAGTGTCAGGAAGATATACATGGTTGGCTGTTTAATGAAAAAACAACCGATTAGTATGAACAATGTATTACACATTTAAACATGAAGACAATTCCCTTACGTTTTTATTATTTTCACGTGTGTTTGCTGTCGACTACTGGCTTTTATATGGGTTGTTGTCCACATATAAAAGTATACTATTTATAATAATAGCTTTAGTTCTTTTATAATTTTATAAAAGATAGATTAAACCATATATATACATATATATCGACTTTTCGTATATCTTACTTATACCTAGATATTCAATCTATGCCCCTTGGCTGATGGAGGTTGTGAGAAAGAATAATCACAAACGGTTTCGCGAGCCTTAACAGCATTCTTCAAAGATATTTTTCACCATTGAAATTGTAGTAAAATTTTAAGCTTATTTATAATAACGTTAAATACAGTACATCTTTTATTAAGAGAAAGTAAAATTACATTAAGTTTCAACATAGGCTAATTAACCTATTTAGGATGCGCAGAACTGCTAAAATATTTTTCTAGACTACGCTTGTCTTGCGAAACCGGTGTACTGTATGACTTATCGTTTTCGTAACCATCGTTTATGACTATGTTAGATTGTACATCTAGGAGTAAAAGAGAAAGAAATCCACATCCTATGCCTGGGAATGCCTGTGAAATTTTTTTAGTTAATCATTTAAACTAATAATAATTAGTTTTGTTAGATCTCAAGCTTTTGATTGGGTATTTGGTCAATATGATCACTCATTCGCGGCACATCCTATTTTCACGTCTAAAAATACTTGGTGTGACTGTTAACCAATGAGAAACTTGCGTAAGCAAGTTGGCTTTTAAATAATCAATGACATATGCTCTTTTCTTTAGAACATATTGCTAAGTATACACATATTTTAGCTTATTTAATAACTATAATATCCGAACGCACTAACAACTGTAACTTAAGATTGTTAGATTTCGAATAATTAAAAACCAAAAGTTTAAATTATTGTGTTGATGAAGTTGATTATAATAAAACATTATTGAACATTACAAAATATATCAAATAATAGAAGAACTATAAACAAAATCTGAAACAATATTGTAGTATCAAATTTCAAAAAGATCATCTATATTTTCCGATATAATTTTGTAATATATATAAGACTAACTTTTCAATATAAGATAATATCAAGTTTAGTTAATTTAGATTATTTATGTATTAATTATTCAAATAAACTATATATCGCAGGTAAAACACATAACAATAACTAGAATCATATTGCTAAATTAATTACCATCATCATCGTTCACCACGACTCATTTTCCCAACGTGCTAAGAAGGATAGACTATCACAATGTGTTCAACAACCTTGTATGTCACTTCTACACAGCAAGCAGTCATCCTATTTATTGACAGACATATTTTCGCAATCTGGTGAAGAATCCAACAGTCTAACACCTAGTTGATAAATTGCAGTCGAGAGCGTCATCGTCAGAATATAATAATATCACCTTCTCTCAATCAGCAGTCTATATTTTCTTCACCTGATATTGTTACTAATTCACTAACGGCCGAGCACTTCAAAATCATCCCAAAAACAGAGTGAATTCAAATGCGGTCAATGTGATTCGGTTTCCACTACTTCAAATGATTTAATTTCTCACCGGCGCAACCCACAGACTGGAGAAATGATCCGTACACAAGATGTATACATTTCCGCTCTCGACGATATAGCCTCAGATCCAAATTTATTGGAAAATAACTTCGTAATTCTAAAAAAGTTAGAGGAATTTATTCAAAATAGATCAACTTGGATTGTAGTAGAAACTGTTACATTTGTAGACTTAGATATTTTTTATTCCCAATAGAAGATGGCACTAATTTGTGGATCTCCCACCTCGTCTAAAACAAAAGAAGGCAGTTGTAAACGTCAATAACACTGGCGACGAGCAGAACTGCTTTATCTACGCTCTATTGTCAATACTCCACTACGACGACATTGACAACAACAGACAGCGGTCTAGTCAATATGCGCAGAGTGGATTAGTGATACAAAGTTGGGCGGCATTCAGTTCCCTATAACTGCTTGTGACATTCCGAAAAAAGAGAAACTCAATCCTGATCTATTTATTAACATGATCGAGTGGCAAGAGGAGAATAAGTCTAATCCTCTAAGCATGCTACGCGCTGCCGGTTTTTCACGCCAAGACTACGCCGCATGGACGTTTAATAAATGTGATCACTTTTGAGGTAAAGAATCGTAGTGACATCATTGGTAACGTGGGTTGGTGGCGCAGTGACATCTTTGGTAACGTGGGTTGGTGGCGCAGTGAATTGTAAAGATATACCGGATTAAAACATACAGGATTATATTATCCAAATCATTTTGCATCACTCTGGGATTTGTGTATCTCCCTAACTGATGGAGATCCTGAATCCACGCCTGTTATTATCAGTACTTGTATGTCTCCATTAGTTTGACAAGAGTATTGTTAAAACTTTATAAAACCTTTACTTTTCTTATATTAAAAATGAATAAATAAATAGACCTAAAATTAACATTTGTAATCACATTAATAGCTCTTATTTAGATACCCCTTAATTTTCTAATGTTTTTAATTATATACCAATTCAGCGATTATAATTTATGTAAAACTACTGAATGAGATTTTGTTGTTTAAAAATGGGAACATCGTCGTTTCTAGATGTAAAATTGGTTTTCTATTCTGTAAATATTACCATTAGTAAATTAATTATTGGATAAATTACATAACTATTCTTAATTTTTTAAAGTTATCCCTCTTTGTATAACGCTCGTATTGGGTATATTCAATTTGTGAATAGTACTATCGTTTCACTATATTTAATACGTTGTTTTTTAGAACAATCTAGTACCTTTTCTAGTTTTTTTGTACCCATGATTAAGAAAGTTAGGTTCTATTAAGTTCGAGTAATTTTTAATACTTTTTTTATTTAGGTTGTTTTGTTCATTTATATTTATAAACTATAGCTGAATAGTAATATCATACATATAAAGTGACATACGGAAAATATAAAACCTACCCCTATACATAACTCTCAAATTTAAAGTAATTACGCAGACACATTTTAAAATCAATAGTAGTATGTCGACATGCAGGAAGAAAATTGTACACTTAAAAAAATTTGCTCATTTGCTAAAGTTAAAGTTTTCATTTTATCCTCGACGTGATCGTAAGGTTAACATAATAATGCACATATGACATACTCGTTAATAAAGCTAACTTAATTATGATGGCATTATAGTATAAGAATGAACTATAATAATTTACTTTGATACGTATTTTGTTAATATTTATTATTTTATTATTGTTCATATGTATATTACTCATATACAGTATTTTGAAATATTACAAATTTCGGAATACGAGTATTAATAAAAGGAATTGCGGTTTTTGTGGATCAGAAAAAGAATAAACAACCGAAACGCGCGAATTGCAGGTAACTTAGGTTTTAATTAATCATGGACTTTAAACGTTATTCCAATGTATTTTTTTGTTTTTAACTCTTCAGCTGCATCAATTTGTTCAAAGTTGAAATTCACTGAATTAAATATTTAAATACCGACAAGATAGAATATGAGAAGTATGTGTTGTGAACATTTAAAATATTTAATCAGAATTTAAAAAAATAAAATAGAAATATATATAATGTATTAATACATACATACTGCGTTTATAACAATTAATCAATACTGTCTAGATAATTTGTTTTAAATACTTTCTTTAAAAAAGTTTCAAAGTCGCTGACTTTAGTTATTTGATTTATATAGTATATTACTTTAGCACAACTTTATTAGAAAACAATTTTATAATCTAATCTTTTATATTTTACAAAATTTTTATTCAAATAATTGTTTTTAAACTTTGCTTTTATTGTTTTTATGCATTAATTCAATGTGTAATTTTTAACTTAAATTTGTTTAAACGTTGGCAACTATTCATTAGCGATCATTTTAATTTCCCGAATAATTTTTTTACTGACCTATATAAATATACACTATATCTATAATAAAATCAAATAATATTATTATTTCATATACAATATGTATTTTGTATAAGTTTTTAGTATACTAGAATGTTTGGCAATCTTTTGTTAAAAAACGTATTACAATCAAACGTATTTTAGATAATGAAATAATAAAATGTATATAATATTTATTATTACTGAATTATATAATTATTTTTTAGAATTGGTATCTGTTCAATATGTATAGAATATCTCTCTTAAAATAAATATTTTATTTCAAAATATTATTATTTTTCCTGTCATTTCAGAGGTTTAATTCTCCAAGTGAAATATTTAGATAGGCTACTAAAAAATTAAACGTCTATATTCCTTAGATCGAGTATCTATTATAAATTAATTTAGGGAATTAGGGAAGTAGCTAGTAACATATTAATTTACAAACACATATCGCAGTAATATTGCATGAACCATTTCAAAATAAACAATCTTATAATATTAAACACAAATGTGTATTTGGAAGAAAAACTAAATTATGTAAAATAACGCTTAATAAGTAGAAAAATTATATTAGAAGCAGAAATAACGATAATAATAATTAGAGTTTTATTTTTTCATAGTACAATAATAGCACATATATAATATGACATATAAAAAAGGATATACTATATAATATATGACATATACAATACAATTAAAATGAAAAATCAGAGCATATTTTCTAAACAAAACTATTAGATATACGGTTATACAATAAAATACAATAACATATTTAAGCGTAATTAAGTAAATTTGTATTACATAGCATATAATAAACAGTTAACAAAATAAGCACACCTCAGTCAAAAAGAAAACTACTACTATATTTAATTTCAATAGTTAGTTATAAAGGTCAATTTAAAATATTTTTTTGTAATCAGTTACTTTTGGCCCATCTTGTAGACAAATTAAATCCAAAGTTATATGTTTCTAAATAATGTTTTTTTAATAAATAACAGGATGATATAATCAATTTGATGGTTAATGTTATCATTGGTGTTTGTAACCTTGAAATGGTTTTTGGAAGGCGGTCACTAGACATGTGTTCCTAGAATGCAAAACAAACATTGAATTACTTCATATAGCAATCAGAAAATTGCAAATAAACAAATTACCAATTTGAAACATCAATTTCAATTTTAATACACAATATTGAAATGCAAATATGATCAATAAAAAAATTATCTAAAACATAGTAAGTAAGTAAATTCAATAATTTTTAAGTGTTCACTTATATGAAAAAAACCAGGAACAAAAGTTTGTACAAATCATTTATTTCGTTTATTTAATACCCTTAAAATATATTTGAAGTTGGCCATATTCTCTATAGGACCACAACGTATTCAAAAAGAGCTCTAGAATGTGCACAACATACATATGTAATTTAAATCTAAATATTTTCTGAAAATAAATTATATCAAAAAAATTTAGAAAGAAATGTTCTAATGCTTATTTAATGTTTGTAATTGATAAATTGGACTGGATTATTTTCATAACTACGATTAACTCATACATATTTAATTTTGTATAATTTTGATACAGCACTAAATGCTTAAATTTTTTATATAGATCTTATTAAGGCACTTTAGTTTTCAATATTAGACTAAAAATGAATCATGCTATTTTTATTTATAAATCAATTTAATATCATATTATTTGGAAAATAAATATGTAAAATTTGTACAAAGCCTTTACAATTGATGTAATAATTATATAAATTTGAAATAAATATAACATATGAATTAAATTAAATGAAGTAAATTAAAAAACATGATTAATGTAACATATGTAACATAACAATATGATAAAAGTTATATAACGATATGGATTGTGCTTATGTTTCTTTATAGGCATCATAGTAACAAAAAGTGAATAGTAGGATAATGTGTGCTAATAATATTAACAATTCATTTACCTGGGTAAAGTTAGATGAAAATTGTAGAATTTTTTGGTCAAAAATATAGTTAAAAACAAAAGATATTAAATGTTGCCTTAATATTCGTTAATATTTCCCTCCTATTAATTCCGTTGTTAAACAATATTTTTTATTTTCTGATTTCATTGTATTACTTCTGCTATTCCAAAAAGATACTAACAGCATCTGTAACTTTATTATGTTTTGCATCTATGCATTTATTGTAAGATAAATATTGTTTTGGTCTCTAGTATGTATTGTATATTGTATGCTGTAGATGCATAATGTAGTGTGAACATTTATATTGAGGCATGCATATATTTTCTTAGGGTGATGTATGTATGGATCAGTGAAGATAATAGACGCTTCAGGTTATCTGCTATTTTCAAAGCATTTGTACATTTGCGCATGCATTTTGTTTATAACGGTTTACCTCACTGGTTTTTTCATAAAGTTCAATACTATAATATATATTTAGAAAATACAGTAGAGTTATATGTTATCTTTAGTTTTTTTGTTAAGAAATTTTCTTATTATGTGAAATAGTATTATTTATCTTACTTATGGCATGGTTTATTTGTTTATCCCATTATTTGTTATTTTGGTTTTCTTTCGTTGTAATGCTTTGTTGCCTAATATATACTATTGATTGGTGGATATAGACTTCTAGATAGCGAAAGTCTGTTTCTTAGCATACATTGATTTATTATTTTTTTGAATAATTTATTAGCCCTTTCTTCTAGTACATCTATTTATTTAAAAAAATATTTATATCATCAGCTAAAAGTTTTAAGTTAAGTCTATTCGATAATGTTTTGAAAAAATAATATATGACCAAGATCTGATCCCTGATAGAGACTCCATATTTAATTAATTTTATATCAAAATTATTGCTTCTTAGTTCTGTCAATGTTTTTCTATTTTCAGATATCTCTGTAAACTATTATAGAATGGGACATTACTGCCATAAAACAATTTTTATTATCAGAATATTATGATCTATGCTAACAATAGCTTTTTTAAGGGTAATGAAGATGACGAATGCATAATATTTTATAAAAATGTTTTTTATTTATTATTTCATCATATGTAGCTATTAGTGCATCTACTGTGTCATGATATTTTCTATATTTAATATAATTTAATATGCATATAATTCCTTTCAATGTGCTCAAACGTATTTGTAAATGTAAGAATTTTTCAAAAAAATATTTACACTTGGTAGAAGACATATTGGTTTGTAATTGTAAACTGGGGTAGGAAATTCACAATATAGTTTTAATAGTTTAGTGCTGATCATAAGGGTATGTCACGCTGAGTTTTTGTTTTGTAGCTGATTTGTTATGTTTATAGTAGTTTCATTCGTAATTTTATGTTATGTTATTATTTTTAGAATAAACCATAATGTGAGTAAAATCCCAGACACTATTTGGTAGTTGTTGTCCTAGTGAGTTTTCTATTTTACTAAAAAGTCATTTAGAATATTTCATATTTCTTCACTTACTAATTTTTATTTTCTATAAATTTTTTAAATTTTTGTAACATTTTCTATTTATTTAAATCAAAAGTAGCCTATATTGTAGGTACTTAGTGCCGGATTTATTTATTACTTTTGTCTTCATTTATAATTTTGTTTAGGGCCATTATATTTATTATTTTGCAATTAAAGGCTCTGTTTAACACATCTCAATATTAAGAAAATATATTTTTATTATGTTCAGCTTTGTTTTTTACTAATAATTCATTTATAAAAGTTATTATTTAGTCTTGCTACACTTTTGAAAGTTTGGTTAGATTTATGAGTATCCCCCCCCCCCCAGTTTTTCTTAACTCACCTTTTCTTGTGGAAAACATTATTAAAACACAAAGTCAGTGATCTGTAAAGTGATTCCGAGCATAATTTGCAGATTTATTTATTATAGTTTCGAAAAGTATAAGATAATGATGTTGTAAGGCATCTATAGTAAACATTTAATTATTTATTTATGAATAAATTATTGTTTATTTTACAAGTTGTTTGATTTGTGGCAGTCAGACTAATAGTTATGAAATTATGAAGGGAGTCAATTATTAATTTTTCCAAGACAATGTAACATTTTTCATTTTATTTTTTAAATCAATGAGTTAAATATTTAAGTTTAATTAGTATTTGTCGAATTTAGAACATTATTTATTTGGTGGCGGATGCAAAAAAATTCTTAGGGAGGCCTGCCTTAAAAAGGCGCAACATTTAAAAAAATTGAATAATTATTAGTTTAAGTATTCTCTTTGACCGAAACTATTAGTGGGTGTTCGCTAATAGCTAGAATAACAACAGCGTACGTACGTAGGTGTCCTCTCAGTCAATAAAATATTGGTCATTTATTATTGGTGTAAATATAAATACTGTTTTCTATGCACACCAACAAGAGTCTAAAAAATACGTTTCACTTATATATATATATATATGTGTGTGTGTATAGTGCACCCCACCCCTCCTGGATCTGCCCCTGTTGATTGGTTATTCAGTTATATTGTATAATTCAGTTTTTATGCCATTAGTAAGTTCAGTTATAATTGCTATTATTTTACAGACAACTACAATACATATTAAAATTAGGTGAAATATTTAGTAGAGTTAACGAAAATATTTTATTTAGATTTTTGAAACGATTGTCAAGTGATGGAGTTGATGATGCCTTTGATGAAAAAATTGTGTTTTATCTTATGACGTGATTGGAGCATAGTTTTAATAATCTCAATAGAACAAGACTAAAAGGATTTAATAAAATCAAAATAAATGTTTCGATGATCAAAACTATTGTTTGCAATTATTGGATAGAAAAATTAAACATCGTCGAAATGTAACTCTTTATTCAAGTATTGTAAGTATTGTTCTGAATAATTTTTGTTATATTGTGAAAACATATGAAATAATTTCACATCGTGAAGATAATGATCCGAATACGTATTAATATTATGTTTGTGCTACAAAATCAGATTCAGAAAGAAAAAAAAGATGTTATGAAATCTAATATTTTCAGTAACCAACCTTTGCGGAACCCCGCCTTGAACCCGCGTCGAGTCGCACTTCCATCTGTTTTGAATCGAATGAACATTTCATTGTTGGAGGATGTAATCTGAGTTCGATGCTGGTACCCGCACAGCTTCCTTATTCGTGGGGCGGACACATTGTAACCATTTCGGACATCAAGAAAGTCGTAATTACAGGTTCCATGTTGCTCAAGCTGATCAATTTAATTGGACATTTTAAAACATACTATTATTTTATAAATGGGAAATGAATAGGATATTAACGAATTTAAAAAATTAAGATATTAAAAAACTATAAATATAAGAATACAGTTCTAATAGGCTACTATATAATTAATTAAATTATTCTTTAATGAACCAACATACAGTAGGTTGCTGATATTTTTCTAACTGATAAAAAGTGATAACATAAAACGGAATTAACATCACCATACATAAGTGTGCGATTTAAAAATATTACGCTTAAAGGTAGGGTTAATTTGCAGTAAACTTACTTCAAAATCATAAAAGTTGAGAACTACAACAAATCCCTGAGTGACTCTGATCTTCCAGGTGCATTCTTGTCGATTAGCGTAGTTTCCGGGATAATTCGGACTTGAGAGTGTTCCGTTGTCTCCTTCCAAATCCCCACCGCATGTTGCTGAACACG
>JAUZND010001272.1:0-13579 GCA_034780555.1 Coelogynopora nodosa | reverse complement strand
GTCTTTGTAGGTGGTGTAGTTCTCCATTTGAATCTGGTTCTGAATCTGGTTTTGAATCTGGAATAAATGTTTCATACATGTATCATGATCTTATAATAATAATATGGAATGGTTAAATAATTTTTAAATCTTAATTTAACTATAAAGTATAAGTATAAGACAAAAAAGTAATCATAAAAATGATTTTAAATTAATGTCAATATTTACTAGTATAGCTTTTAAATTATTTATATAATTATAATAGATGACAAATTAGTATAACCATAGACATTAATATTTTATAAGAAAATAAATATTAAAACTGAGTTATATAACAATATTATTAAAATTAGGTGATTCAGACATATTTTTGAAAAACAAAATTTTATTTTACTACATATAATTATACCAGGTTATTTTGTATTTGTGGAATTTATCTTCTTAAACATTTTCTGGTGGAAACTCACAGACTTGCATATTGGAGAATAAAATAAAATGTTCATTTTTTATTAAGCTTTTCTCTTATGCTTGATATTAATATGCCTTATATTTTTTAAGATAAAACCAATTTATGAATTTACTTACTCATTAATTATCACTGTTGCATTATGTTATAAATTACAATATTTAACAAGAAGATTATTAAGTGTATAAACATGTTGAAATTAGTAAAGGATATTATTTAAAATTTGTAAAAATACTGGTCTAATTTTTTTAATACCTGAATCTTTAGTTAAAATAAAAATTAATATAATTTTTCTGATTATTATTTAAGTTAGATTATATATTTTATAAATAGTTAAATCTTGAATAACTCTACTTAACAATATTAGCAAGACCATTATTATATGTATTAAAAGTTTACAGAATAATATATCTAAAAATAGATTCATAATTTCATTGGTACTTTATATTATAAACCATAACTTTATTATGTAAGTTGGATACTACTATATTTTGAATACTGAATAAACAACCAATAAGACAATGCTATTTGTTGACAACATTTATTATTACATCTCTTAAACTTCTAAATTTAGTTTAAATATTTAGGCTGCTAATTTAGAAAAATTTCAACAATTTTTTAGATGAAAAAACATCCTTTTGGTAGAATTAAAATAATACAATTGAATAGAAGACAAATATGAGCAGTATTATATTGAGTAAAGAGTTTTTATTTAGAAATGTTTTTTCTACAACTTTAAATATATATTTGTTTTGTTTATTATTAATTGAATAATAAAGAATAATTGTTTTGATATCTATGATTTACAATTCAGAATTTAGTCAATTTTTTTATTTTATGGAAATATATTTAATTTAAAAAAATCACTGTAAACATATGAAACAGAAAGTTTACCTTTAAATGATACTAGAAATTATAATATATAAAATGTTAAATAATTTATGAATTTAACTAATATTTTAAAACTACAAAAAACTATTAGGCATTATATAATAATGCTAATTAACTCACTAATGCTTATAGATAAATACTTAATACATAAAGATTTTCATGCTATAACTATAATTATATCACTATAATTTTGATTTAACAGAAAATCTAAATTTTTGTTATGAGAAATTAAAAATATAATACATTTAGATATTATTAAAAATTCAAAAGAAGCTATCTTATTTTATTTATATACTTTTTTGGCAGTCATATATATACATTAAATGATAAATATATTGAATAAGTGTACCTTTCTTGATATTATATTTAAATTTTTTAGTATCTCTTTTAGCATTCAACTCCAAGTTGAGAGAGCACTCCCTAAAGAGTAGGTCTATGGCTGAAGCATATTAAAAAAAATTTTTTATTACTCTTGTTCTTTTCAAAAATATATCAGGTATAACCTTGACACTTTCATGACTTCATTAATTTTAAAAAATGTCTTTGACTGTGTTTGGCTTCAAGAACAGTATTATTATTAATGTGTAAAATACTGACATATTACTATCTACCAAGGAAGTCTTATCAACAGTATCATCCAGGGTATAATCACAGGAATGATAGGAAGAGGGTACCTACATATCAATTGTCTATATCCTGTTATGTCTCCAACCAAGACAAAAAAAGCTAACCTGAACAGAAAAATTTTTTAGAAGATTATGTGATAATCAGTGATGCACCCACAACCTCAAATTTATATATTATCTTAAACATAAACCAGAACATTTTCAAAATATACACTGTTATATGGGTATTTTTTATATTTTATACATATACTGCATAAAATTAGTAATATTTACATTTTTAATTATTTAACCTACAATATACTGGTTTAATGTTGAAAATCATATATATATATTAAATAATATTATTATGATTATACATACTTAAAAAATTAAATGTTAAACTTGCATTTCATTTATTTTAAGAAGTCCTAAATATTTATTACATATGATAAGCTTTTAGGAGTTGTTTAAAATAATGGTATGTATTGTTGCATTTATTTAACTTATCATAAAATAACTCATATAGTGAAATGTCAAATTTATATAATTATAATAGTCTGTTAAAGTTGATAGACTATCCTGTTTATTTTTTTAATTGAAGCAGATTTGAATAGTTATTGGAAAAAGTCTGCTGTTTATTCCATTTAATCCTATGATGGAATTAACATATATCCAAAATGCATTTTTCTAAATGGTCCTTTATTTTGTTGAATTCTTATCCATATGATTTAGAATTCTTAAAATATATGACAATATTGTTGTGTTATTCATTCATATTGAGAATTTGTAGTTATACCTTTGTTTTAACTCTTTGTAGTCCAACAGAGAAAAACGAACTTTGAAAATATACTTTTCCAAACGTTTTTAAATGTTATTATAAAATTGAAACTTTAAAAAGTAAAATGAATTTACATAGCATTAAAAGATCATGTTATATTGCTGGACATATATATATTTATATTCTAAAAGGATGAGCCATAAAACTTTGTATTAGAATATTATTACACTTAATGGAATATAGGAAGGTTATATCATGCTTCATTTGTAATACATATTGTAATTCCTGCTTTTTAGTAACTTTGCTATTTGTCATTTTTTAATTAGGAAAATTTTGATTGATCAATAATTTGAAAATATTAAAATGGTATTATTGTTTATATGATATTATTTTTTAATTTATAGAGAATATAGTCTCTTACTAAATTTAATTTTTAAGAAAAGAAAATACTTGCATTTTTTTTGAATTTTGAATTTATATAATATTTATACAATTTTATATCTTAAATTTTAATTAATTAGAATATGCATGGCATGTGCATGTAAACCAATACACAGTTGCTGCATGACAACTTTGCCATCAAATATTTAATCAATTCTTCTTTTATTACAGGTCACTTTAATTTTAAATTATAATTATTTGGGATGTTTTAATATTATTGATCTGGTCTGTATTTTAACTATAACTTATTCATTTGGATACAATCGATAGCCTTTTTAACATAATGTTTGACTCATATTTATTTTATATATTGTACAGCTCTGTTTGTGGAGTTATTATTTTCAGTAAATTAGTTTGTTATTTATACAACTTTCATTATCATTTGGCAGTTTATTAAGTTTGAGTATGTTAAGATATTACTCAATGGAATATAGTAATATACTATATTTTCAGATTGTACCATGTTAATTCAACTTTTTTTGTTCAGCCTTGTTTCATTATCTTTTAATATTAACTTAAATTACATGTTATATTACAAAATTAACTTATGTATTTAATGTTGAAATCTGTTTAATAAACACTCAGAGACTAATCGAGTGCCCAGATTCTGGAGCAGTGAGTAGTTTATGAAGCATGCCCATTTCACCGATGACTCTTACAAAAAGCAACAGTCACTCACGTTTTTCATACCAAACGATCCCATTAAAGGGCGGTAAGTCTCGACTAACACAGCTGCTGCTAGCCAGGAACGGGAGAGTCCAAGGGTAGGGTCGACCCTGTTCCGAGGCAACACCCTCGGTATCTGCAAACCAGCGTCTTAACCACTTGGCCATAACCAATAAAATACTCAAATAATAGAATGGCAATTTCTCTACCTCAAATATTGAACATAACCATTGTCGGCATGTTCCAGCATACCAACTTTATTTTTCATAAATGTCTGTTTTTCATCGCTTTGTCTGTTTTTAGTTGAGGATAATGACGAAATAAACTGGTACTTGCTCAGTTGTTGATCTGCAGCTAACCATACAAAATGCCTAGTATACCGAGTTTTCTGCGTCGTGACCCCAACAAACATACTGCCAATGCAGAAACAGTCAAGACTACTGAACCTTGGGGGGTGGCCGGAAGTGATGGCGCCTCGTCACCTACCAACAGTAGCTTAGTAGGATCAGTTCCCACTACACCTGGACAGAATGTGGATACGGCGGAGAAGGAGGGGATTGGGGGATCCCTACCTGTTGAACCGACAGAGGATAAGTCACCTATGCCTTGTGAGTTTTTTTTTGTTTCATTGAGCTCTGTCTTTTACAATGTGTTGTCTGTTTGCCATTATTGATACTGTTGAATAGTTGAATTATCATGGTTATCACCCTATCGTGAATTTGATTTTAGATAATCTCAGATGAGAATTTGTTTTTTCTATTAAAAATGGAGAAAATGTTTAATGAATGTTTAATATATTAACTAAATATGACAATACATGGTAGTATAACTCTTCATAGAAAAGTCTAAAAAGCTCTGCCCCCGAACTCCTGCGTGACAAAGTCATCCAAAAAAATTCCCTCCCCCATAAGGCATGAGATTGTTCCTGGTTTTTGAGGATGAAAGACTATTCTCATAATTCACTTAAATATTCAATAGTAAACTACCCTCCTCCCCGGGCAGTTATTATAAAATCTGCCGTTTTCATCAATTTCCGGCTACGTTTTTAGTGCATACATTAAAATAAAAAGATAACTTTCGGTGCGCTTCGCCCCCCTATCCCCCCCACCAGAGCCTTAGCCACTGTATCCCATTTGAGGGTTTTTTAGGCGTAAAATCATGCTTGCCCCATTTCCCAGATTTCCACACTACTAGATTGGCAGGCATGTGTTTATATATTTCTTGGAAGTTTGCTTATTCAAATCTGTGAATAGCGAATTTTTCATAGGCTTGTGTCACAAATCTATAGTTTTGAATCTTGATTTTGCTAATATTTTGCGCAAATATTTAATGACTTTATACATAATATATTTTGTGTAATTTCTTCTAATGCATTGGTGGGATATAATATGTAGCAGTATATTTGTTATATATTAGATTTACTATTCTGACTATACCAGAAAGATAAGAAAGTTATTCGCCGGCGGAACTAAAACGTGGGAAGTATATTTCGACAACTCTGCGAGTATGTCTGCCACGATAACTAAGAGATTGATTCTTAATCGATTATTCTGTGTCAGTTTATTTCGAAGAAGGGATTGATAGTGGAACGGACACTGCGTAGATGTTTTGAGAAGAAATTCTGTTTGTATGTGTCAGTTATGTTATTTTTGTTTCTGAGTCGTTTGTTCATTTTCCGACTTGATAATATTGCGGACTATATATACTGAATATTGACAGAGAAAAATGAGGAAGGGGATTTGGCTTAACGAAATTTCGTTAAATACATCTCCGGAATATTGCGTACTTAAATATTTAGCCTCTAAAATATATGGCCCTTTGAAGTTTCCTTATATTAGGTAGAAATTGCGATTTTTTTACTCATGTGACTCCTAAATTTCATGAGTTTCGTAATATTTTCGTTGATGAATATAATAGTTTATATTCATAAGTATCCTAACAGCCATCATTCAAATTATTGTATAAAATCATTTGGGATTTAGTCGTGAAGCAGTTTACGATATATTAATTATTTTGGTAATTTTTTATAAATCTAATTCGTTATTTTAATGTATTTTATACTATACTATTGAGCTTCATTATTTTACAATTTTTTATTTGCACACAATGTTATCGTGGCAAAAACTAAAAATTGATTAACTATACAAAAAATATTTTTATTAAATTTTAATCCACCATACAACAGAAAGATTATAATGGTAAATATTAATTAATTTTTACATGTTACTTATTATTATTTATCACAAGAAGTTTATTATTTTTTGATGTTTAGAATACTTTTTTAACATACTTGTTGTTCATTTTCTTTATCCATTTTAGCTACATTGACAAACGAACTTGAGGAAATCCGCGAGTCTCTCCTGAAGAGTGTTAAAAAACAAGTAAGTTGGGGGAAAGGGTTTCCACTGACGCCACTTTTTTCAGAGGTCATCTTACTAAATATTTTTCCACATTTGTCATTTTCTGATGGCGTGGTGATACTGAATGCTATTGCAATAAATTAACTCGTGTTTTCAATACTATATTTTTAACCGGGTGTAACTATACTTTTTCGGGCTTCGTCATTTTAGATCGCTTTTTAGTCTTAAAATTAATATTTTATTGATGAGTTTGAGGGTTTATAGGATCAAATAATATTGTTGATTACAGTTTAGGTCAAAAACTAAAACATTTATTTTTGTCGGTAGGCCTAATAATATTAATATTAGTTTTCAAAAGAAAAACATGATATTGAATTTATTTTAAATTAATTACAATTTATGTTATGCACATTGCACTACTAACTAGCATTAACATAACAATTGCGCGTTTCTTTGACTGAATCCCTTCATTTATAATTTATTTATTTATAATTAACGGCTTGTATGGCTGCTGAATATATATATATAGCCGTTTTATCAATTCCTCTTGTTTTACCCCTTCAGGTAAAGCAGCTGATGGAGGAGTCGGTGACACGAAAATGCATTCACGAGGAGAGCTCCAGCATAACAGCTCTTTGTGGTAACGTGAAACTAATGATTTTGTTGTGTTTCGGAAATTATTTGAGATATTGATTTGATTTGAGATGTATGTCGTTTCTCTAATGAACGGGAATGAAACCGTACTGATTTGGAATATATCACGCACGTATAAAAATAGAAGTATACTGTTTTTAATTAAACGAAAATATTCTGTTAGAAATAAATTAACATGAAATAACTATTGATGTTGCTTTGGCAAAATGAAGAAATGCTGAAATTAGTTTATGTTATTTGTAAAATATTACAAAATTATTTATATTTATCGATTGTATTTACTACGTTATTAATGGGTTATAATAAACTGAATCATGTTTTATGACCATAACCAGTTTTGAAAAATATAAAAAACACATTTTATTTAATTATGTCTAACCTTTTCTTTTACAACTTATGTTTTTGTTTTAAAAAATATAACAACGTGCATTTTACGTATTTTGATATATTATTTAACATTTGTTGTTAATATTAAAATATAAAATAAAAGTTGTTGTTAATATTGTTATAACATTGTTTTTACGTCCATATTTAAATTACGAAAATTTTGAAGGGACACATATCGTAATTCAAAATCAGAGAAAAAATCTTATGTGCTTGTGAACTCCTTCTTTAAGAATGCCTGGTGGTTCTATTTTTATGCATGTAGTGAAAAGTGTATTTTCTTATGGTATACAGATAATTGAAAAGTGATGCTTTTATTATTTGCTCTAGTTTTCAAATCTCAATAATACAGATATTTTTATTATTTCAAAATTAATTTTGAAATTCTCTTCGCTTAGACTTCTTCTAGTTTACAAAATATAGGTCTGATATTTTTCAGGGGATCTAACTAACACACGTGTCACCCGTTCAGTTTTCTATCAATATATGTACCATTAAGGCAATACCTTGCATCAATTGTGATGAAGTGTTAGCGGACAGTACTGACTTTCGCGCCGTAAGCGGGATTCGAATCCGTGCTATCCGAGTTTGATACCTATACCAATATACTGTGTAATCTGTGTTTTTAAAATGAAATATTTTCAATACTTTGATAGCTACACATTAAACTAAAAATTGCATTTTCAAATTTGAAGTACATAATATTTTTATTACGATTTAATATGAATGTGGGCTTTTTGGAGTTTCATTATACATCGTTTATATTCTTGTTTTACATATTTTTAATAGGCTACGTTTTATTCTAAAATTTTGTGAAATTAAGTTATTATTTCTGTTATAATATAATTATTGTATAATTAATTTTCATATTATGAAATATCTGTCGTTTCATCTTACACACATGTTTTCTTTTTCATTGAGTTAGACTGTTAGGCAGTCAGTTAATTATATTATCATTTCATGTTACAATTGGTTTTTATCACTGTAATAAATAAACCTTTTTATTTGATGTTCGCAAAACATAGTGACGTCAGCCTTTGATAATATCTTATCTGTAAATTATTGACGTCAGTTTGTTTCAAGAGAAATATTTTATTCGCGTTGTTTTTATTTCTTACTTCAATAAACTATAGTTGCTGCATTTCACAATTTATATGTTTATTATAGATCATTACGTTCGTATAAAATATAAAATAAAGGAAATTGAATTTATTTACTATATATATCTTTGTTTTTTACATTAAGAAATGGGTAAAGACAAATATCTAGAGATTTTATAAATTGAAGTTTTTTAGGATATTTTTATTACCCATAAAAATAAAGTAATATTTGTCTTCATCCAATTTATATATATACATAAACCGTCATGAAATACAATAACGTGGTGGGACGCAGATGATTAATTTAGAGCAAGTTTCACGTACCATATTGTCAAGATTGTTTACTTTTAAAAGGAAGGAAATAGAAATATATGAGAAAAACTATAGCACGAATGAGTTGTAACATCATTACTGATCACTTAATATATCATTTTGTTTAGAACACTATATGACTCATTATAAACTGTTGTATCAAACACATTTTGTTATGATTCATGTTTTACTCTTAATATTAGTTAATTCATGGGAAGCATAACTTACTGATGTAACTCTTTTTTCTGCTTTTCATGTGAGATATTTAAATAAATGTACTTCGTTTAATCTAAAAGCAGTTTGACTTCTGCGCTAATATTTTTGAAAAGTATAGATATCACATTGCTTAGTTGATTTAATGAAAAATGTTATTTTAGTCAAAAAATTTAGTTACTCTGTATATGTGTTAAGTTCCCGACGAACAGTTTCAACTGACAGTTTTCATATTTGAAGTTTTTTGTTTTTTTATTTAGAATATTCTCTTCTGCAGTATCTGTAACTGGAATATAATATTAGAATATAAATTTCTTTTAACTTCTTAGTAAAGTTCATTGATAAATTATACTAGAAATTGTTTTCTCATTATTAGGTGTGCATTATACTAGGCATTTAACGTTTATATATATAAGTATACTTACGGGAAAAACCGCATGCTGTTACAGCATGGCTAAATTGTTATATGTATATACAATATGTTGTTATTTCACTGGGTTTGATTTTTTAGATAAATTAAGTCTCTAATAGGAGAGCTTTAATTTATAGTTTAGTGCTGACAATATTAGTTTCTTTTGTTTCTTTACTCATTCATATCACTACGTGTAGAAAATTACAGATAATTTACTCGTGCGAAAATCTGACTTAATCAAACAAAAATTAATAGGATAATTGTTTTATATAATGATGTTAAATATTATTAAAAATTTGCGAATTAAAACGTATAGTGAGTAAAACTGTACCTATTACTTAATTTTATACATAAAATATTATAACATTGTTTATACTTTTCGTTAAATATTTTATGTTCATAAATAATTTTTCAATATTATTATTAATTATTAATTATAACGTTATAATATAATATTATTATTATATTATAATAAGTAACATATGTACAACCGTTCACTGCAAAAATTCACACTGTAAACATTTATTTCATAGAGAGATGTCGTTTAAAACAAGTGATCGTTATAATCATTATCAGGTTCAGCAGAAGTTACCTTATTTCCCTATTTACGGAGCTTATATAGAGATTTTTGAAGTAAATGCATTTAGTTGAGCGAATAGATTAATGAGCCCAAATGATTCCAATAATTGGAGAAATCGATTAAACGAGAGCTTATCATGAGTATTTCTATATTGCACAAGTTGCGAGGAAACATCCACTCTTCTCTTTAGTTATAAATTATCATTTATGGAATTGTTAAAATAGATCATAATATTCAACAACTACAGTATTTGTAACAAGTTATAATCGTAGTGGTGAAAATTTATATTTCTATTGTAAGTAACCAGCTCAGTTTAATTCTGGTATTAACTAATTGTATAAGATACGGCACTTTCTTGTTGACTTCTATATGAAACATATACATATATAAAACTCATTAAATCAAGCGACGTTATTGATTAAATTATCCTATTATTTTATTTATAAATCACATTACAAACTCCGGGTACAATAAATTTAAGAATATAGTTTAACACCAGTGTGGATTCGAGGTTAAGTCATTTCAAATGATCGCTAATGGAGATAGAGAATGTTGTTGGTGAAATTATTATATATAAAGGCAGTTATGTTAGAGATGGATTGGTATTTAGTAGTCGACTGCTATGTCAACTAAAATTGATCGATTGACATAGGTAACTATAATATTATTTTTTAAATAGAACGAACACAGTTTTGGAAAGGTTATTTTATATAATTTAAATATATCTAATTATATTATCATTTTTATCACAATTTGGCGTATTCAAGACAGCGTTTTAATATTATAATAATTATGTTGATATTAATGTTAACAACAAACGTGTTTTCTTTCAATTTTTCTTTTTATGTTGGGAATAGGTAACTTAAAGATCCATATTTTTTGTCATGAAATGTCAGCCTACGTGATTCCGCTTTTTTGTATCTGTAGCCTATATGTTGTTAATTAGGTTTACCTCCTTTGTTTTTAATGTTATTTTTAACTATTCAGATTTTGTTTAAATGGTTTTCATACGATTATATTCAAATATTTTTTCTAAAAGTATGTTTCTTACAAAAAAATTTTATTCCTCTGTAATTGTATAATTAAAGCTTTTAAACGTTGCCATAACTCCTTCATATCGCATTACAAAAATTATATTAATTAATGTTGCATATTTTGTCCATATTCGCGTTAAAATGAGAGCAATTGTTGATAATTATATGAGACTAATATTGCTATAATGCAGCTGATTTATTTGTTAAGGAAATTACTATATTTTCTTCAGAATATTCTATTTATGGCTAAACGTTAACTTTTTAACTTATTGAATTGTCTGTTTTTAAATCAAATAGGCCTACTACAGATAATGTAATTTTTCGTGCACGTGTAAGAAATAATGACAAGCACGCGTTTTATAACAACTATAATTTCTTTTCAGGATTATTTATTATAGCTAACTTAGCCTATTTCGATATTGTATCCACAAAAATACTCATTTTTATAATTTTAGGCCGTGTTGTTAAATATGGTTCTGTTTTAAGTTATTTTAATTGTTAATTTTATACTACATTTTTAATTTTAATGTAAAATTTATTGTTGAAATTAAAAATTATAGCATTCCTTTCGCAAATCGATAAAACTAAATATGTGAATTTTAATGGTTTGCATAAACTATTTTAATTCAATTGCCTGGTTATAATTCTATTTTGAGAACTATGATATTAAAGTATGTGTACCTCTGTTACATACCTATGGCCTATACATTCGTTTTTCTAATCTGTCTGGTGAACACTGATGTTATTAAGCAATCAGCGTCATGCCTTTAATTGTTTACACTGCTTTATTTCCCTTATTCTGCAAAATACAATAGGAATAAATATTCAACTTCAAATCAACTAATACATTACACGATATGTTAACCTCTATTGATTTACATTATTGTAAAAAATAGAATTTTGCTAAGTGATAATAAATTTCTCGTTCTTGCATAAAAAATAATTTATGCCTTTATTTGTATAAGTAAAAAATAATCATAAACATATTGTACATTTACAAAAAATTGTATTAGAGTTAATATATGGTCATGTGAAAGTTGAGTACATAGATGTATAGTACATATAAAAATAATATTTATATAATTATTAATAGATATAGTGGATCGATTCGATTTTATTATTTAAAAAAATTAAATTTTTACTTTTCTCATATATATTAATAATATGTTTTTTAATTATATATTGAATCATGTTTCTCGTTTCGTTAAATACTGTTTGTTTCATGATTAGGCCATTTAGTGTATTGGCCAATCTTATGTACAACTAGCCATTTCCCATTTATATTATTTATCATCAATCTGACATCTAGATTAAATCATAAATAAGATATATTGTATAATACGTCAGTTCAAAGCACTAATATATGGGAAATGTCTTAGTCGTTAAATAACCAACTTAGAACCGTTCATCCATACTATTTATCCACGCATTGGCATTCTCTCGTTTCATTATTATCTCCATCTAAATTACATTCCCCCTTATACTTCGTTTTGTTAAAGCTAGGCTTTCCACGAAAAACTTACTGTGGCCTATTCTTTCAATGCTATCTGTAAGTTGTTTTTTTCTTTTCCACTAATATAAATATTATATAAATATTGCGTATAATAAGCTTATTGCTTTTGTGTTTCATATGTAGTGTATATGTCTGCATAATTGTCCCTTAATGTAAATATGTCCAGAAACATTTCAATTATTTCGAAAGTCTCTCGTTCTATAACTGTATTTTATGCTGTGTTATAGAATCACCGATGTCTAAGCCTTGATTTAAAGTTTAACTCGATTTCAATTGCCCAAAATGTATGTTTTTATAAATTAATGTCCTATATTTTTTGGTCAAGTTTTAATATTTGTATCCAACATTGCTTGTGTTGTACACTGTGAAGCAGACCTGGTACACATGAGATGATTAAAATGCTTCATATAAGAGTGTAAACAAGATGTGATCGATGGTTTAAGTTATTGTGTGGATGATGTGATTAAACCAGAAAGCTTTGTGCTAGAACACTGTACTAGTGGAATAAAATTACAATGTCATGTAAAATACAACATGGATAATGTTGCTTTACACACAGTATAAATGAGTGAAATACAGTCTGAGTTTAATAAAATAAAAAATAAAATTTTTAAACTATTTTTTAAGAGACAAAATAATATCCCACGAATTTCTACATAATGTTTTTATTACTTCTACGAATTTTATAGCTTTTAATTACTTTCCAACCAAATAAAAGCTTTAAAACAATCTGAAAGACTCGGTATAGCAACCATTTAATCGGCACCCATCCACACCCCCTATCAGGCACGGTGGAGGCCTGCCTGATGCTGGGTCTGATCCGGCGATCTCTGGGCCTCTTCAAGGAGAGCTCAACCCTGGCGCTTGTGACGAAGCTGTCAAAATCGTTGCCCGCTGCCGAGATGGTCCTCGAGAAGTTGGCTGAAGACGAGGCGGTCAGACTTGCTGCTCAGCCGAGCAGTGCCGCCTCGCTTACAATCGGCTTCTTTCGGGAGTCCCGGTATTTGTCTATTCAGTTTCTAAATATATTCACAAATTTGACTGACTACAAAATAAATTAAATACTAATCACAAAGTTGTCTTTTTATAAATTGGATGTTTCCCATATTCGCTAGAAATGTCCGTCCATTACTTATGGTCGGCAAAATAGGGAGAAAATATTTATTAACGTATAATTAATCTGAACCCCCC
>JAUZND010001271.1:0-13580 GCA_034780555.1 Coelogynopora nodosa | reverse complement strand
TTTTTTTAATTCGACAATTTATCACTTTTGTCACTTAATATAAAAAATTTCCCTGACACTGGTCAAATTCCCTGACAAATATCAAATTCCCTAACTTTCCAGATTCCCTGACACGTTATGAACCGTGAAAATACCGTAACAATTCAGGATATATTATGTGTTCGATTATTATTATTATTTTGATAAAAGTATATGCTGAACGTATAGTCTAATATTCTCGACATCTTTCAAATCTTTCACTGTCAATTGCTCGTGTAGGTTTTTCTGTATTTCTTCCAGAATTTCGGTCACAAGTGACGATTCTTCCTTTTTCGTCTCGGTAAAAAAAGTTACAAAACGTTCTTATGATAATTAAAATATATGTTACTCCCTTTTTGTTTAGTTTATTTAATGGTGAAATAAGGTAGTTAATTGTAGAGTGTAAATAAGAGCTGTCGATTACATACGTTCATTATTAATATCTTACCACGATTCGATTTGTTATATTCATTTACTCATATAATAGAGAATTATTTTCCAATAAGAGCATTATCAAAATAAAGATACAGACAAAAACAAGTATTTAGGCCCTGTTTTACAAAGGGAATTTGAAATTATTAACTACTTTAGTAGACCCGACATTAGTCTTAGTTAATTAGCAAGTGTAGCAAAGAGCGCCCAAATACGAACATTATCTCCGATCAATTCCTAAATATCAAATTCGAATTCAGCGTCATTGATTTACTCGCAAACGACCTTGATATTGTTAAAATCGGTCCAGAAGTCAATTAAATAGAAAAAATTAAAAATAGGTGGTAGGTGGGTGAGTCATGGTCCAGAGATACACCTTCCTATACTACTGATATATAAATTTAAAAATTTGGCTAATACTATACAATTGTAAACATTAACAACACAATTCATGTCAGAAAAGTTCCCTATATTTTAATTATTTCATTAAACATTTCGAGAGTTTACAGTACCCATCTTGTTCTGTATCCATATTCTGTACCCATGTACACATTCTGTACACATTCTGTATCCATGTTCTGTACCCATATTGTTCGAGAACTAAATTAAAAAGCTATAATTAATTTTAAAAAATACATTGCATAATATAATTATTGTGAGCAATAACACAAATATGTAGGTGTTTTCATATCACAGGTTTGTTGTGCAATAATACTAAAATTATCAGATTTTCACATGTTTTACACAACTGTCGCGTCGGAACAATGTCATTAATACTTTAAAAACCATATTTTAAAATTTAGTTTTTTATAGAATTTCCGTGATAGTGCAACAAATAGCAAAACCAGAATAAATAGAAATACTTAAAATTATCGCGAATTAATTTAAACAGCACCCACTATCAGAAAATCAAGTACTAGTTTTATATAAATTGAAATATATATTAAATAGAAATATGTATAAAGATATATTATGTTGTTATATAATATACAGGATCTTACAAAGTTGAGCTGGGCCGTACCTGTATGCACTCTAAGATGCGCCGTCAAATACATCTTGAGAGAGAAGGACTTCTCACAGACTGAACATTTGTACGGTTTCTCACCCGAGTGGATCCGTTTATGTGCGGTCAGAGTGGACGTCTGGACAATAATCGATAAG
Organism: Coelogynopora nodosa; assembly: GCA_034780555.1. Taxonomy (NCBI): domain Eukaryota; kingdom Metazoa; phylum Platyhelminthes; order Proseriata; family Coelogynoporidae; genus Coelogynopora; species Coelogynopora nodosa. The sequence continues at coordinate 11,969 of JAUZND010001271.1, read as the reverse complement.
ATAGAGTGGAATAGAGTTCAAGATGAAATTTGCAATGGTAGTAACATTATTATTGTTTAAAGCACGGTATATTATATATATGTGTAAAAAACGGATGATAATAAACTGCATAAAATAAGACAGGTAGATATCTGAAAATTGCTCACCTAACCTTTATTGGATTATAAAAACATATATTTAAAAAACATCGTGATAAAATGATCTAGTAATTATCCTGGGTATTTGGAATTGGGAAATCACTCTTAATTGTTTAATCCATTCGTATTTCTAAATTTACATTATTACTGTATAATTATAGTATCTGTCATTTACTGCGCATTGAGTTCAACCGAGCTACTGAATTAATCACATTATTCAAAATATACTACTGATTCAATTTTCGAGTAGTGTAATGAAATCACTAGTGTTATCAACGACTTGTTGAGGTTTCTAAAAATAATTTTTAACACAAATTATATAAAATTGTTGATATCATTTGATACGGCTTTCGTAGCGTCGTTGGTACAACTTATCTGAGTCAAGCAGGACCGTTTATTATCAATCAGTTTTACAACTTGTAATATTTTACTCCAATTGTATTTTAAAAACCTACAATACGTTATCATCAGGGAGTTGTTTCGCAATGTTCAGTATGTTAAACTGTTCATCTCACAAAAGTATGTAAATTGGGAAGACATGTATTGTAATAAATACAAAAAGCATGAAAACAATAAACTTACCATCTAGATACAACAAAATTATAATTTCTCGCAGATTCCAACGTTTGCTTCACTACCCCTTTTCAAACATTTTCATCTTTTTGGCAACATGACTATCTTCTAAATCGCATCTCTGTTGATTCACTCGCTATTCAATCCCTATTGTAAGCAGTGCTAATGCATTTACTACTTAGTGTGTAGAAAAGAGTGCACTGTCTACCTGTTAAAGTCATAATCTTTTTCTGAATCTTTCTCTCACTCAATCATTTTTGTCGAAGTGATTCTTTTTCACTGAATACGCGTTCGGTACAGTCATCTCAACGAGGGGCACAAAAAGCTGTCTTTGCTAACTTTCACAACTAATAAAAAGAATTTCTCTTATGATGCTTAAATGGGTGACACTGAAAACTCATTATTTGAATTTTGAAATACTGAAATCTGGCTTCTTTGGAAAATGGAGTATGCCTGATTTTAAATATGTAAGTATAGATATTAGCACTAATTACATATTTAAATACAATTAATTAATAAAATAAAATTTTACGTGGTTTGATACCTGAGACAGAAGTTAGCATATGAAAAAAAGTTTTTGTCTATCAAATACAAAAATTAAGTAAAGTTCTATAACAAAGCAAAAGCACTACTTTATAAATCTATTCTTATCAATAATAGTACAATTTATGTTTGCTTTATCAATCAATATTAATACGAACGAGACATGTACTAAGTCTAGCTTTTAATATATCAAATGAACCTAAAACACAACAATCAACTTGAAAACAACTTTATATAGACAGGGCGCCCGTGCATTTTATTAAAAAAATAAGAATTTATAAAAAAATTCAGATGATAAAATACAGAACAAAACAAAAATTTACATAAAATAACACAACACCAAATACATACGCGTCGTTTAGAGAACATTAGCTAGGCTAAATCGATTTAGTGATTATGTTTATTTGTGTACAAAATGTCACTCATAAATACTTTACTTCATATTGGTATTGACTCTAACACTTTCAAAGCCCCTGTCTCAACTTCGGTATCAACCCTTTTCATAAAATTTTCCTCATCATTTACATCAATATTGCATATCTGACTAGAAGAATTGATGATCTCTGGGTTCACAATCTTTTTCATTAAACAATTTGCAGATTGCATCATAAAGAAAAGACAACAAAGGAAATTCCAACTGAAAAGTGTGCAGAATATCTTGAAAAGAGGATGTTATCATCAGGCTAAAATTCAGCTTTGCTAAAATAAGCTGGTCATAAACCATATCTTTGATAAGTTGAAAGGCATGGCTATCATTTACATGATTTTTCAGATTCCCTGTAGTCCTATTAACTGTACTTAGCTAAAAATTTAATACGTACAAAGATATGCAAATAAGACTTAATACAACATTTAGTAATCAGCCAATCATCTCTGAATACACAACATGACTTTGATTATGACATAACTATTGTCAAATAAATCTAGCTAAAATGTAAGGTATAAAATCAAATAAATGAAATATAAATCTATGAAATATTACAGACAACACAAGCCGGCAGAATGATTTCAATGACTTTCCTCAGGAATTTAAATTCTAGAAAATCCCACCCTGACATTAGATTTCAAAATTATTCAACAAAACAAAATAATATACGCATGTTTCTTTTTATAAAAGAAAGATACTCAAGAAAGAAAAACATATACATATATAAACTAGGTTTTTCTAGTAACTATGTCATAGAATCCGTATGTTTTTATATAAAGATACTCTCCTTGGCGGCACATATTTCCATTAATTTTCATTTCGTAAGATATCACTCAATTGAAAGAAGCTATATTTTTATATTACACAATTTTATATTTTGAACGGCTTTCTTTCAAGTGTAAAATTTTACAATAACCCATGAGCTGTAGCAATGGGAATAGTATGCTAAATTGTTATGATATTCCACGCCTACCTGGGAGAAAGTCTTGGCACAGATTTCACATTCATAGGGCTTCCAGCCGGTGTGCACGCGGGTGTGCTTCTCCAACACTGAGAGGTGGAGAAAGGTCTTTTCACAGAAGAAGCATTTGAGGTAGCCCTGTAACTGATTGCTAGTGTTGCCTGATGACATTCGTTCGAAGATGTCTGAAAGAGTGAGAGAAAATGTCATTGAAGATAACTCGTTCCTTATATGACCACTATGCATCCTTGGCAACAAGTAATAAACAAAATACTTATATTTAAGCATACGTCTCAATATAACTAAGCAGTCTTCAATAAAGCAGTGTGTACGCTTAGATTTCCAGAGTGGCCGCGTTTTATTTATTTTTTTTAATTAAAGTATTTTTCGAGTATCCTCTGATTGGGATCACTAACTAATATGTCCAATTTAATATACGTTTAGTTTGATAATCTTTGGAAAGATTCTCTGAATTTATGAATTAGTATATAAGAAAAAACAATTGATTTACACTATAAAAAATAAAACCGTGGTATAAAATGTTAACAAAATATATTTATAAGCAGCACTACAGCACTAAGTAAAACTACGCTGCATTAATGTCTGTGATAGTCTATGAAAAGTTGTATTGAACATCACGGTTATACAAGTATATATATATATATACATAAAAAGTCATAACAAATAAATAAATAAGACAAATATTTTTCAGACAATACTGAAAAATTAGAGTAGATTAGCGAAAGTAAAGTATGTGCGCCACCCTGGATTTCTAAATGTTGACACCCCACTATATAGATTACTTCCAAATATGTACATCATAGAATAAGAATATTAGCTTGTCTGACTGAGTACATAGTCAATAGCTTTGCTAGGATTGGCTAATACTCCATCACCATTCAGATATAACAATTACAAAGTTAATAACAAACGTACTACTATTGATGTAACATCTCTTTTTAATGATTTTTCATTGCTCCATATATTATTGGGTTCTAATATAACATAGTTCAATGTTTAAATTATTACTCATTTATATCTAGTAATATATAGAATCATAATATATATAATTATTAATAGCTAATATTAAAGACAATATTTTATATCTGAAATAATTAAAAAATATGTCAGATGTAAATAATACCTAAGAAAATGTATATTATAATGTTATGGACATAGTTAATTATGCACACAGATGCAAGTGCATACACCAACTTTTTAGAGCTGCAATTATTTTCATACTTGTGACAAATAATGCACTTAGTGAGTTAGGTACCCATGCACCTATGCATATACCTAGTGTAGGTACAACAATACTTTCCATTAAACTGCCTAGACTAATAAATCGTCTATTAAATCGGCCAATACAATTGTGGAGTATCCCTATTGTAAGCAGTGTTAATGCATTTACTACTTAGTGTGTAGAAAAGAGTGCACTGTCTACCTGTTAAAGTCATAATTTATACTTTGTTAAATGACATTGATTTACTGTTGAGGGAATCTATTAAATATTTGTTTTTTGTCAACCATTGCATTAATAGCTAGACTGTTAATTTACTACAACATTTAAACTTTAAGTTTTAATTTTGTCATTAAAACGGAGCTGTCAGCAGAAACAACTATAACTTCTTTTTTGCTCGGAAAATGTCTGGCTCCATAAATCTACTGTATTTTTGACTGGTACTCCACCCCAAATGACAACCTCTGCCTCTGCAACTTCATCTCAGATCGCGCTCTGGGTTCCAGTTGCATCAGATATATCCTTGTGTGACACAAACAAGAATGATGTCAAATGTCAGTTCCTCACAACTAAATGGAAGCCACTAAGTGACTTTTAGTTTCCAATAAAATTGTATGACAATATAAATAGAACAATTTAACTCTAAACATCTGGATGTAATTGAGTGACCACTATTCTTCATCTTCCAATGGGATCTATTACACTTTCTGTTTCTTCTTTTGTACAGAAGGAAATAAACAATTGTTGGTTAATGAGCTTTTTGCTGAATGGAGTAATATCTCCAAAGATATCAAAATATACCAGGAAAGTTCTTCTCATGATTTTTTAAAAAATGGCAACCAATTCCACTAAAACAGTTGAAGAACTGCTTATGCAGAACAACTGGAAAGAAACAAGTATATTTTGACAGCAATAATGAAGGTGATTCACTTAGAACTGCAGTCAACAAAATATTCCACTATGTGGTGACACAGAGGTAAAAAGCAAGTTTTATAATTAACCTATTGCTGGAAAGGAGTGAGACTGATCAAAAAAATCCTTTGTTAAAGGCTCCCAGAAATGCCTTATACACATTTATTAAAATCCAATTATCAGTTTTCTTGGACAACAGTTGCTAAATATAATCTACGGTTGCATCTGAGAAGTGCAGTACTGGTGTGAACTTGCAGATGAATGCAAAGCATATAAAAAAGCTATATCCCAATGCTGATTATGTCCACTGTAAGTTCCATTGTCTGAATTTAGTCATTACAAAAGCATCTACAGCAACTGAAGTTTGAAATATAATGGATACCATCCAAGAGATATCCTTTGCTTTTAACAAATGACAGGCCTTACTAATGGAAGCTTTACAGTAGGATGCAAGATGAGATCTTGCAAACAGAAGAAAGCTGGCATAACATCATTTTGGATAAGTTATCAAATTTACAATGATAAAAATGGTGATAAAAGCACCAAAACATTTATTTTAGTAATGGAGAGGTTCTACTTCATAACATCTCTTGTAGTAGGAGAGTATTTGTTACTTTACACTATTGTCTTAACCATATCCTTGCAAAAATGGATACTGATTTGATCAGAGGGATGGTGAATAAAAATGTTTGACTACATCACTGAATGTATAATTTATATACTTACCTATATACTAACATTTCATTTTTTAAATGTTTTTCATAAAAATGTCTGACTACATCACTGAATATAAAATTTATATATATGTCCTATTCTTATAATTATAATTATGTTAAATATGATATACCTACCTATATACTTACATTCAAATTTTTTTTAATGTTTTTCATTGAAGGAATTTAATAAATGTTATTAATAAAATATCATGACATCATTGAAATTAGCACTATATGTAGTTTATTATTATAAAAAAGATTATGACAATGCAAAGTATCTAAGACAAAACATGATGCTGATTCTGAATAATTAAATATTATACATATGTCAGGTACTTGAGGCAAAACCTAATGCTGATTCTACAAAACCTGAAGCTGATAACAGAATAATTTGATATTAATATATAAAATATTATACAAACTTTTAAGCAATATCTATATTGCTGATTCTAAAAAAACTGAAACTAATAACAGTATAATTTGATAATAATATATAAAATATTATATAAACTTATAAATAATATTTATTATCTTATTTAGTTTCATTATTTGGTTATCATTCATATAGGAAAATAAAAATGTTTAATATATTTAAACAAGACAAAAAGCTTTAAAAATTGCTTATTTACAGGATGAATTTATTAGTTTAGAAAAACAAACATGATTTGCAGAATTAAAATTAATGGTATTATTTATTAAAAAAAACATTAAAATGTTATATGTTACAATTATATTATAAGTATATACTTAAAGTTAACATTTATATTTATTGATTATTTCACTTAAATATTATGTTAACCTTTTTAAAATAATGTTATATGCATGATACAAGATAGTTTATACATTGTTAATAATGTTAATAATATAAATAATTATATATAATAAAACTATTTAAAAAATCTGTTGATTATTTATTGTAAAAATTTAATTTTTTTAACTATTAATATTGAAATATTTATTAGAAAACAAAATAAAAAATTATATATACAATTATTATTAAAAATTTCATATAAAAAATAGCTTAATATTTATACTAAGAATGTAAAATATTAATAAAAAAATACATATATAATATTAAAAATCATATATATATATATATATAAACAATGCATTTTATTAGGTATAGACCTATAAATGATATCAATATATGTATTACAAAAAGTTAAAAAATTAAAATGTAATAAATTATTATTACCAGCATATCATCAAAAAAGATTAGAAGATCATTAATATATAAATTATATTATTATGTATTATAAATAGTAAATAAATTATTATTATCTAGCCGATAATAATAATAAATAATATTTAATGGTAGGTTAGAATATATTTTTAACATTTTTGATATCATATAAACAAAAGGTTATTAAATAACAATATATATAAAATATAGGTACAATTTAATTAAAAGTTAATTTTATATATTAATATCAAATGATACTGGTATTGGCATAATATTTTTTATGGAATTGGTAATGGATTAAATATTATATATTTTTTTAGCAGAACTCAATTTTATAAAATCAGCTTTATTTAGTAATGGTTAGGGACTAGGACACCACTGAATAGTTTTTGAAAACTGGTGGTGCTCTATCTCTCTGATATTTGTACAGACTCTGCACTTAGTGCTTACTTAATATTTAAATATTAAGATATGTTCTACTTTTAATAAAATGTGTAATGAAATAAAGTAAAATAAAGCAAAATTTCAATAATACTTAAAAAAAGTAATAACTTAAATGATATCAACTTGGTGTGCCATGTGGCTAACCATGGCCTATTATTTATATTATTATAATATACATAACAATATGTCCATCAAATTACTGATTATATATAATATATTTTGTCCATTTTGTTTAGCATAAAAATAAAATATTTTGAATAAAAATTAACTTTTCTAAAAATGTATTTTTAATAACTAATAAATTTAAAATATATAATTTAGTATAAAATTACAAAACAATAACACTTTTATCCTTGTTTACTACAATATTAGACAAATGGCAATTCTAAATGGTTATAGATCTATAAGAAATAATTCAAATGATGCACATACTTTTAAAATCAAAGAAGACGAATTATCTATTTCTCAGTTAACCTATAGTAATACTCATTAGTAAGAGCTGTTTACAATATAGAATAATTATATAAGTAAATGTTTATAATGATTAATTGACTAAAACACAAAACAAGGATCTTATTAAATGTCGACACTAGTGTTGACGTCTTCGAAATTTTTCGTAAAAGGAAAGGATATTACAATCGTGTGAGAATTGTTTTAAAACTTTCTCATATTACTTACTTTATCGAGAACTTTAAACTATAAATTTTACAAACTTAAAGTTATATCCTTATAAAAAAATATTAATTTCAATAGTATCAATATTTTATTAATAATTAATTTTATATAATTGTATGATTACCTTTTTCCCCTATTTACATATTATCTAAAAATTTAAACAACAAACAAATTGAATATAATTTATTTTTTAAATAATGACTATATTAAACAAATATACATATATAATTAATTTAACGAATTGTTTAAATCAAGCATAAATCTATTGTTTACACGCCAACGTTAAAAATTCGTACATTTATTTAACAAAAATGTAAAACGTGTTTGTAATGGGTCTTCCAGATTTATTTTTTGATTTTTCCTTGTCAACTTTTAATGAGCTTATAAGTGAAAGTCGTTTTGTTCATCCCCAATCATATGACTTTTGATATCAAGTTCCGCAAATAGGATAATTTTCAACAATCTGACGTCATAAATTATATTTTTAGGCATAAAATCAAAATATATTAAAATTTCTTACTATGATCACATAGAAGAACTTATATATTATAAAATATATATCTTTAATTAATAATTGTAAATCACTACTGATAGATTTTTAGAATATAGATGGTTTACAAGTTAAGAAACTACATATTATTTGTATTCTTATTATTTAAACGACAAAAGCTATATAACTATATAATAAATTAAAACATTTAAGGATGATTAACTTGTACAAAGTTTTCAGTTCGGCGCGCAAGATAAACCGTCGAAAGCTATTACTTTAAAATTCCACTTCAACCTATATCAGGTTGGCCGTTAAAGTGTTCAAAATTTGTTATTATAATTATTTTTATTAATAAGGTTGAACCCTGGCAATTTCATTTGTAATTGACCACATTAAATAGTATGCATCTCGTGTCTAATGCACATTTCTGTTAATATTAAAGCTTATATATTGTGTAAATGCTTTAAATAAATAACTATTCATCCTTCCTTGCTATAAATAAAAATATTATAAATCGGACAAATTGAATTAAATGTGAACGTCTAACGTGAGCGTTCAGCCTAATAATATTAGAATATTATATTCTACTGTTTTCTGATAACAGCAAAACAAACGCTTCTATCGTAGCCTACTATACTATAAGATATGCCGACAATCAGTAAAAAATGTATCTCTGCTTAGATTAGAAAAGAACAAAATGACACGTCAGTAGATTATTGTACCAGCAGTTGTGGTTTCAAGTATTCTCGTGAGCGTAAAAAAGTATTAACTTTAAAAAAAAGTTTGGCGTCGTTGTAGCAGTAGCTGCAATTGAGGCGTCATCTGACGAAGAAGGTATGGGGTTAATTACAAAATATGCATAACTTCACCGGACGAGGAAAGCAAAATAACAGACGAAAAGCACATTAATGGCTCTCACACGAAAGCGGCGCACGCAAAACCGGCAATCACTGGAAGAAGACCGATAAATTTGATACATCTTCGCCAGAAGCAACTCCCCATAAATTAGCAGACTCAAACCATGAGCTTATGACAGCTTATCTGAATATATTGCTGAGATCATCCACTTTACAAATTTCTACGCTTTATAGGATTTCTACTGCTAAGTGATTAGTTCAATTTGGCATTTTCATAGAGCACACTAGCATCGATGAAAGTATGGTGCCATAATATAGAAACCATTCTGACAGTTGCGGCTTCAATATTTGGCATTATGCAGTCTTCATGACAATTCATTGTATCTCCAACTTTGTGATTGGTTTATTAGAAAAAAGAATAAACCTCTTGGTCACCGGGATGTTACCCATCCCTTATGGCTATAGGTCTGTGAAAAACCTGAACAATATGCTGTAACATTCGACAACTTTTTAAACAGTCGCGGAATGATGCTCAATCTTTAAAATTCAGAGTTTTGAGCCATTGTCCCTGTTCGCGAAAACCGCACCAACCAAGCAGCCACCGAGCAACAAAGAGATGAAAAAGCACGTCGAAGGGGCCATCGATTGTTTGTCGTCGATGTCACAACAATGTCGTCAACGTTATGTAAAATCGTTTAATTGTCAACCGTACAAAGAGTGTGAAATGTTTGTCAAATACGGATTGCGACTTCAAAGATTTGAAACAACCGTTACTTATCAATCATACTATGAGCGGCGTAGATGTAATTGATGAGTGTTTGGAGAGTTATCGCCAATATTGAGAAACACAAAATTTTATTGGAAACTCTTCTCGAATGCTCCAAATCTTGTATTTTCGCTAGCTGGCGTCTCCGACAGCACAACGTAGTGTGACAAAAAGCTTCATTTTTTAATATAAAATCATCTTTAAATGTAATGTTATTCTCAGTTTTGTGTAGTCGGCGGGTAAATGGATAAATAGATTAATAATTTCAGAGTATTTAGACTATTTAAAAATATAAACATTTGAAAATATTACGATTGTGTGTGTCTGTGTTATTTTTAGATATTATGTAAAAGTGAATTTGTGCATTGCAAATGTTTATAATAAAAGAATATTAAATGAATATGAAATAATGAATTAAAATAACAAGAAAAGTCACTACTATATATCCTAATATGTATTTATACTGAAAGTTTATGTAATGTTCAGTAGAATAAAATAATGTTATAGACTTTATAATGACGTATTGTAATTGTTCACTGTAACACATTTTTATAACAAAAACACATTGTATGTTTATATTAAGAATTTAATATTAACACTCAAAAGTAGAAATTTAAATTAAAAAATATAACTATAATAATAATAAATTAAAGTTTCAGATAAAAATCCATATTTTTTTAAATATAGAATATGACATTTCAATAAAGAACATGAAATTTCAATGAAGAATATGACATTTCAATAAAGAAGATAACATTTCACTAAAGAAGATGACATTTTAATGAAGGATATATGCATTGATATCGATATATTCTGATGTAATGTAACACGATTATGGATTACCTCACAGTTCATAACTTGTAGCTTGTACATATAGCTATAGTCAACACCAGACCTGCCTAAAAAAGGAAACAAAAGGGGGGGAGTGGGGTAGTTTTTAGTAAAAAGAGTAAAAATAATGGAGAGGGGAGGGAAAAAGGGGGTATGGAAGAAAAGAGGGAGAGGGGATGTGGGTCTCAAATAGCACTCTATACCACATCAATAAAATATCAACAGTTGCTTTGCTTACTGGAAGAATATTTTAAGTTCATTTGGAGTTCAATAGAGAATTGAGAGTGCAATTAAAGAAAGGTTGCATTGTATGTCGCGATTTCATTAGCTGCAGCGTTATAAGCAGATATAATCTCCACGGCTAATTTGTCAAATTTATGTAAAATCACATTTATAAAATAAACTGTTAGAGTAATGTAATCAAATTCGTTTTCTCACTTACCAATCCACTGATAGGATATAGATATCTCTGGAATAGTATAATCATAATGTTATTTAGCCAAATATTTTATTCACTTGCTCCAAGTGATTTAAATCTATATGCTTATACAATTTTAGCGTTTTCTATCTTGTATGAAATATGATGTAATATTGGGAACAAATCGATTACAATAATTTTACTACTATATTGTCACATTCACTAATTCACGTTTTTAAACATTTGAATCCTCAATATATCTAAAAGTCCTCAATTCAACATATAATTTTTTTTTATAATAATTTCTATATAAAAAAGAATTCACGTATTTACGTACAATGTTTTAAAAACATGAAATTTTCGATATCGCACGCATTTTCAGTACTTTTCATTATCGACCTAATAGATTACTCAAATATTTTTTACCCAATAAAATCCTGAAATCTTGCTCTTATATTTTCTAATTTTAAATATTATCAACTTTATTATTTTAGTAGTAGTATGGAAGGTAGATTCACACGTCACCCCCCCCCCTACCTGAGCAAAAAGATTTTGAATTTTCGCGCAAGAAATTTTTGAAGTTTTTCAGCCAATCAGAATCGAGTATTTGATTTTTGGTTACTATGGCTTCCTATTGGCGGATTTAAACAATGTCAATGTCGTTTCCGACTAATTCAAGGTCACTGAGTTCGATTTTACTAATTAGAAATTGATCAGAGGTACCCTATTGGTAGTAATCGATCATTCAAGTACATTTATTGATTTTCCTCCAGTACGATGCATTGTAGCCATGCAA
>JAUZND010001270.1:0-13582 GCA_034780555.1 Coelogynopora nodosa | reverse complement strand
CCGTAACCCTGGTCAGGGTGAAGCGATATACCCCGCAACGCTGGGTCCTCATCTGAACTTAGCTACTGCTCACGCAGAAGGTGGCTCTAGCTACCAGTAGCCGGGTTAACCTCCCTGTATAGTCCAGGAAAGAAGGCGAGGTTGCAAGGTCAATATATATAACAGACAATATGTATATTTTCTTATAGTTTTCCTAACTGGAGTTTATGACGTAAAAAGGTAATAATTTTTATTTAATATAAATACAGCTCGACAGAATGTATCTGTTTACCAAATTTCAGTTTAATCGGATGATAGGAAGTTTGTTTTTCCAGGGGGTAAAATAAATACCCCCCTCAACGTAGAAAACTCTATAAAATGTCCATATAATATACGAAGATGTATTGCTTAACCCTTCGTACGTAAGAGGGGGGTATATTTTTTTCCCCAAAGAAATTTAGTTTTTGATTGAACGATGTGTTCGATCCTGATTATTTTACCAAGTGGCTAATATACTTTTATGTAACTTAAAATATATTATTTAGAATATTTTAACATAAGAGAAAATGGTGTTATTATTGAACTATATTATCCACCACCCCTCGGATTTATTATTTGCGCCGATTATATTATTAGGAGGCAGCTAAAACTTGCAACATTAATAGAAAAAATAAGTTTATCGTAGAATATACACATTTAAAATGAATTATTAAAATAATACTTGTATACTACTTATAGTCTATTTCTAAGTAGTATAGTAATAAAACATACCAAACCATAATATATATTGTGATCTGGAATCAGATGCAAAAATAATCAATTGGTTACATTAAGCAAACGTTATAGTATATATGGGTCAACATATTATTATATAGCATACATGGTTATATTTCCTAAACAGGAGTTTACGACGTAATGAGGATTAAAAATTATACTCATTGATACATTTGTATACAAAATTTTAGCTTAATTGGATGAGACGTTTTTTCTCCTTACGACGGAGAAAACCCTGCAAAATATGTTCACAGACGAAGGGTTAAAATTGATATTTTTAATAACTAAAATATTTATACTAGGTGATACACAGAAATCTATAATATAAGATATTTAATTGAATTACAAACCAGTCACCTCCGTGCACATTGATTTTGAATTATGACATCTATAGACATTTTTACCCAATTGGTTAAAATATGCAAGAAAACAGAAAAGTATTAATCGTTTATTTAACAAAAACAACTTTTTACATGACTAAGTGTGTAATCACACCTTTGAATCTGGTATGAGACACCAAAATTCATGTTTGCAAAGGAACCAATTACACAAACAAATTTGATGTTACGGAGGCTATTGTTGTCGTAGATCAATAATACATTAATTACGCGGTTGATTTAGAAATGATGTAAAATTGACAATGCAAGAGGTGTATTACTGATACCTTTAAAGAACAAGGTAACCAGTATATCATCCAATATTATAATATTATCAATTTTGAATGTCAAAATAAATATATAAATTAAAGACTGTGAAAATGTTTAAAATGAGTAAAAGCAATGTGTAATGTACAATAAATAGGTTGTGAAATTTATACAGATGACGTGAAAATAAGATATATTATATAGACATCATTGAAAGGCTTTGGAATAATGTAAGAAATAGAGTCTGTTCAGAAAATGAGCTAGCTGAAGTTGCCGTTCCATGCGTTCTCATCTTCTTTTACTTGTAGACTTCTTCGTTCTAGAAATGGGTAAAACAATCTATACAGTTTTGAATATCATTAGTTGTAACACCACCATAAATTGAACTATGCACATATATACCAAAAAGGTATTGTTATATTATTACTACATTATATAATAGTTATATTATAGTATATTTTAAAATATAATGCTTGTCATTACCGGTGTATGGTTTATATTTTTTACTCGAACATATACAAAATTTACATTTATAATAGTGTTGTGTTACAGCACAGGCTGTTCAGAAATAACAACACATTATTGTGTAGTTTCATCTGATTAAAAACTATGTGAAAACTTTGGCTATAGTATAAATATACTACTAATGCTACCAATTTGAAAATCGCAGAACATAATATTGATGATTTTATCATTATTCTAGAAGCATCTTTATAGCACATAATAATTCATACGAAAAAAAGTGATCATATTAATAATATTCAACAAGCTATCTGAAGGCCGTAAGTGGTAGTAAATTTCCATTAACTTACTAGGTTATTAAGCCTTTATGACGTTCCTGCGATATTGCAACTACTGCTTGAGATGTTGCCACACGAAAGAATTCCAAAAAATAGCTACTATCAGCATATTGTATATTTTTAATTATAAAAAAGTCAATAAGCCACAATGATCTCAATGAATTATTAATATTTAGTTTAGTAATTTGTTTGCATATTTTTTAAATTCATGTAAAGAGTTTCAATAATTAACGCACAAATGATAACATTTTTAAAGTGATGAAAAATATATATCTATAATTTTTTATATAAAATCTATTCTAAAATAAATAAACAACTGACTCAGACTGGGAAGCTAAAAAGACAAAAAAACACACAAATACATACAATATTTTATACTAATTAGAATGTTTGTGTATAATATTGACAAAGTAACTATTTATTATTGGTAAGCCACTCAAGCACATAGTTTAACACATTCCAATCAAAACGCTAGATAATTCTAATGGCCGCCAACAACACTCAAGTAGAGAAAGAAGGGAAATTGAGTATGACTATGTGCATGAGTCAGTAGCTGTTATGGTCTGGATAAAGTGTTATAATTCGTTAGGACGAAAAAATATATTGAAGCCTAGCTGTGCTAGGAAAGTGTGATGGGAACTAAAAAATATGGTTTCTAAAGAGTAAATGACGTTTGCGTAATTGTGAAGTACAATAATTATTGTGTGCAAAGGGTGGTATGTTTCAGTGACGATGCTTGTGTAAACAGAATTGGGTGTGAGTTTGTAGTTTTCGTCACCAAGGTAAAAGTTACTTGGGATTGGAAGAGATGTGTTGCAGGTGTTTGGTCATGATGTCGTGTTTTGAGTTTGCGTTTAGATGAGTCTAGATTATATATTATGAAGGTGGGAGTAGTTAGGATATAGTTTGTGGAGCTTGATAAATGCTTGAGTGTTGCCAGTGGCTAATACGGAGAGAGAGAGACCAGATGGTCTAAAATGATTCCATCATTGAAGGGAACAGACCCACCTTTAGCATTCTGCAGCTTCTGTTCCTCGTGACGGCGCTCGGTGGGAGTGATGATGTTCTTGAGGCCCAGATGGTGAGAGATGAGCCGCTTTGCAGTGAGACTGGACGTCTCCGGACGGCACTTGTAAGGCTGCTGCCAGTCACCAGGTGAGCGCGCCAACTTCCACTTGCTCGAAATGGAGGACTCGGACATGCGCCGCGCCTTTTTTAGGAGAAGTGGAGGTGGGGGTGACGATTGGAGGGATAGAATTGATGTAGATAGGGATAGCAAACATAGAAAAGAAAGTCTCAAGAATTTTTGATGTTGCTACAAGGAAAAATAAAAATTCTAATTCTACGTACAGTATAATATTGTTATAATGAATATATTAGAGACATAATTTTGAACTATATAATCATAATGTTTATTAAAATTCAGGGAAAACAAAAAAAGGAAATTTTGTATGGATTTTGGACTTTTCTTATCATATTAATATCGCTATAATGAACCAAGCTCGTTTCATAATCATTGGTTAAATATATACCACACGAATAGCTCTACCTATTATAGTAGTAATTAAAAAATTAATGCTAACTATACAAGGGTCGTACAACTCAGCTATGAAAATATATGATATAAAGAGTATAAAATAAGGGTTAAAATTCAATGAAAGATCTGATTCAGTTTCATAATTCGTACAAAGAATGTAACAATAGATAGCAAATAATTTAGGCAAAACAACATATTGGAGATTATCGAGACTAGGGCTACTCTAAAATGTGTAAAAAAGCAACGCCAAAAGAAATGTGTGCAATATTAAGTAACATGTTACTATGTCAATGTAGTCAACTGATGTCATAACACAAACATGTTGGACCTCAAAATTAATTTATGTGAGAAGATGTTTGTTGGTGTATGGACCATCACTAGATAATATGTAGAAGATTCTGTGATAGAATCAAGTCAGAAGAAAGTCATTTCAGCAATGATTTCTTAAGGTCTGCTGCACTATACTGGCAATTGAAAAAAGAGTGTTAGAAATGAACCTCAACATGGTTACTTCGCAAATTCGAAAAGCGAATATGGATACCCAGTTGGTTTTCTACACAAGTTGTTGTTGATTCATGAAATTATGCATTGGAGAAACCGGGTGCTTTATACACTGTGCAGGTCTGGTATAGACAAATTAAATGAGAAACTACAACGAGCATTTTTTCTTATCTAAACTCACAGCTGAAGCAATCTTACCCATCGGGACACATACATGCCCAGAGATCATCAATTCCAGAATAGTTTGCATATATGAAAATGAATCCAGAAAGCTACAGCTTTCATAACAAAAATAGATTCAGGCTTCTGTACATTTTGAGAATGAGACATCATCCAGTTATTAGTTCTAAGCCCATAAATAGATACCACTAAGTCAGGTTTTGAGCCAGCTGTTAATGATGAAGCAACAGTAACCTTAAAGTGGGAATTAGAAGACGTACATTAGCAGACCTACAATGTGCTTTGATTTGATTAATACCGGACCTGACCAAACCTGAGCAGTGAAAAAGTATAAAAAATTAAGATATTAAAAAAAGTATGAAAAGTTCGAAATACGCAATAAAAAAATGCTACCTGATCCATATTTCTTTTACGACCGCATGATCATGGTAGTGAACAGAACCATAATAAATTACCTAATCTGATTAATTTATTTTGTAATTCTTTTTACCATTTTTGGGCTAATTTGTAAAAAAAATGACAAAATAAGTTTTTTAGGTTTTATGGGAAGGAAATCAGATACTACAACTCTGCAGGAAATTGGTTATTCTTAAGTATAACATATTGAAACCTCTTGACATTGTGCAACAACTTATCTAAACAGTTAAAATATCACGAAGAGACAACATCACCTTGAATACAACGAAATCTAAACCTAGAGATGAATTTTTTTAAATATAGTTATAAGTTTGAAATATGGTGTTAGAAAGAGGTAACTGCTACCTATATCCGATCACGTTAGAAATAGGTATCTATAGTTTCTTAAGATTCAGAGTTTATAATCTAAATGTCTGCCATATCGGCAGTATCCTTCGTCATTTAAGCAATTTTAAAAAATTATTTTGCCAGGCGTTTAAAGCATGACATTTCCCGTTTTTTTCTGTCACAAATACAACTTAACGAAATTGACTAAATTATGTGTTTTATATATTAAAGGAACCATCATGGGCCCCAATGATACATTTTGATTATTTTTTTGTCAGTTCAAAAGAAGCAAGACTATTTTTATGTGAAAAAACACAATTTTTTGCTTCATTTAGTGTTTTTTGCTTATCGTCCACTGAAAATAAACTAGAAAATATGATATACTATTGTGCTATCGGCTTAACGAACTGCGTGCAGAAGCAGTAATTATCGCTCTCATAAGGATACAAAACTGAGTATAATATACCTACAGAAACACAGTATAAAAGCTATTAAGAATAACTTGCTGTTAATAATCCTGTGTGTAGCAAAAACTAGTGTAATACCATTAATTTTATTAAATAATATCTGAGCTAATATATATGTAATAATTTTAATTAGCATTGTATAATAAATGTCATGGATTTAGAAAAAAAATTATCACCATATAACTAGAATATATTAAATTGAAAAAAGAGATAAGCTTGTGAAAGCGTAATAGTATAACATTAAACTCACTTATATGCATAACAGATATATTATTTTACGTATTTTGACAGTTAAAAGCCCTGGGAAAGCTTGCAAGTCAGCAAAGCGACGGCTTTTAGCAGTCTTGAATACAAATTAAAATGGTTTTATTGTATTTGTCTGCAGCGCTGACAGAAAGCATATTATAGCATAATATGCTTTCATTATATTTATGATATATATTTATGATTTCATAATAACACCATCCACAACCACCAATCCCCGCAGCAGACTCACCCTGGTAAGCAGGCCTGAATTCTCCAACAGCGCCCTCTCCGCTTGCTCGCGCGAGGTGAACACCGCCAGACAGTGGGTGTCGTCGACCCACTTGATCTCAAACCCCGTGCGAAGGAAGTCGTGGAACTCCACGTAGAGGTCGTTGGCGCGCATATCGCTTGGGAAGTCGTACAGCTCAAGGATGTGCTCGTAGGCTGTACAGTCGAGATCGGGTGGCTCACGACGGGCGAAAGGGGTGGCGGGAAGAGGGGGGGAGTTAGTGGGACGGCCGCCACCCTCTGTTGTCTTGGTGGAAGTTAATGGTTCGAGGGGGAGGTAAGGCAGGTCTCCGGTCGGCATCTGTAGGAGCGGGTGAGAGTAGAGGAAATACGGTTGTACGGCCCGGTTAGGCTATGTGGATAGGTTGGCAACGCTATTTTGAATGAGTCCAAAAAATGTTGTGTATGCTGTAAACCATTTTGGATATTTTTGTTACGATTATTCATAGTGGAATGTATAATACGTACAACATGGTTGACCCAGTTTTTTTTAGTTCATCAAACATGTCGGTTTGGGTTATTCTCAAAATTTAATTTTAACTTAAAAAAAATTAATAACATTGTAATATAAAAAATAGAGTAGGTAACTGTATAGTTTGCTATACAAATATATACCTAATTAAATTAAAGTAAACATATAAAATTCAAGTAGTAATCATAAATGATTTTTTTTATAAAAGCGCACCTACGAGTAAACTCCTTTATTTAAAATACCCAAAATGGTGTTAGAATTAAAGAAACTAACTAATTTATTAATAATATGACAATGTAATGCTTTCAATATAAATTTCATTGTAACAAAGTAGTAAACCTCTCGAAAAAGCTGAAGTAACGTTGCTATGTTTCCTTTAACGTTAACAAGAAAGAAAACATCAAATAATGGTATGACTTGGAAAACAAATTACTAAAAATGTTGTGAAGAAGTTTTAATCCATAGCCATATATACATCCCGCCAATTTTTGCTACTCAATACGAGTATATATATATACCTTCCGTCAAGGAAGAAAAGAAATATATAAAAAATCATATACAATTCGGGTTATCAAAACAACCTCTTAAAAAGTCGCCCCCAAGCAATGCATTAACTGAGCTGCGTCCAATCACACACGTATAATATGTTCTATAAAACAGCTTGGTATCATATGGTATGACTAAATCTCTTATTTTATTTTTTGCTAATTTCTTGACTTCATTCAAATTTAGTGTCACGAAGAAAAGGCCTAGATGTCACGCTCTACTTAACATTATGAACAACCTCCATGAAACTGCTGATATGAAACCATCCAAAACCATAACTATAGTAATTAACAAACTTCCAAGTACTAATTGTCATAACTTCTCTCTACGTAGGCAATGCTTAATTCATTTTTTATATATCGGTTCTAAGTTCCAACGTGTAAAATTTAACGGCTCGCATCATGTTATGGTTCGATACACACAACTATAACTAAACCAATTCCTATATAATTTTAGTCAATGACTTGGGTGCTGACATCAATTAATTTAGAGTCCGCACCGAATACAACAAAATTCTAGAATATAAGAATCATATATTTGTAATATTTGAAACTACAAACCACACTCCTGAAAGAAAAAATAAACTCACCACTTGTAGGCCAGACTGCCGGTCTGCATGTTTCCGCAAACGAACTGCTGGGATCTGATAAAGTTCGTCCGCTTCGGTCTCCCAGGACTCCTCCACTTCAGTGGTGTTGAGACTGCATCGTTCACTCAGGGAGTTGGATATTGCCATAAGTACACGTGCGGCTCCTTGAGCCTCTGCCTCATTCATGTCTCTAAAATCCTGCAAGGAACAACAAGGGTCGCCCCACGTCTTATATCCCGAATATTTTCATAGACAAAACTAAAAGTGAAATTTAGTTGATAAAAATGTAGACATGCAAATTTTTTAATTAAAATTTTACAATACACTGTCAAATACTTGGTATTCAACATATTTCCCAACTATTCCTATGTGGTTCCCAAGTTATTCCAGGCATGGAAACGTATTATAAAGTTCAATTTATTTCGTTGGTTTCACAACCATATCGGAGCTCTGTTTTACTTTTATAGATATCGACTAAGTTGGATTTGAAAAAAGAAAAAGTGGTAACGTTTCCCAATTATATCGGATCGAATCCAAAAAAATAAAGATATACAAAATTTCAACGCCAATCGTTTAGTAGTAAGTAAATGAATATAATATTATATAATCAATGAAGTGGCTCACAATGAGCCACGTGTGGCTTACTATCAGCCACTTCATTTTGCAGTGTATGTGTTAAAAGTTAAGAAAAAGTTCTTGATCTGCGAGTTTAAAGACTTATTTAATTAATCGTAGTAAAGAATTCAGTTTCGACCTGAAAGATGATTTTATAATCTTATTGTTTAAATACTTTGTGTAGAATCTAATTAATAGTATAAAATTCTTACTTATTAATGTGTAACACTTTTAGACGACACGTCTTGTGTAGAATTTCTCCACAAAAAATGGTTAACAAACAGTAAAATAATTAACAAAACAACAAATTTACTAAATTAATGAAGTAAATACCTGTGGATTGAATTGGCGGACAATATAATCAAATACGTGGAGTGATGATAGATTTTGGGGCTCAGCCTGTTAATTTGTAACAATAGTGATATTTTGTTACACTACAGTATAAAAGTGTTTATAAATGTATAACCTTAAATCATTAATTGTTGGGCATAATTTAAAAAATTACAACACTGTAACATTATAACAATATTCCACATTGTGGAAACGAGACGCATAATATTACTCTTAAATATAATTATCTAACTTTTGATATAAATATGTACTGAACATCATTTAATTTTAAGTGGTTAATTTGAATTAGTATAAAATATGCCACAAACCTCAGTTATTGTTCCGTTTTCAGTAGTTTTTTTCTCTGAGTTATTCGGAGATGTGTTCCTCTTTGAATAATCGGAAGACGTTTTCTTTTTTAAATTATCCGTAGATGTTTTCTTCTTTGAATTAACCGCTTTACTCGATGACTGCTCTGCTTTAGTGCAAGAAAGACCTCGTTTGGAAGCATCATCTCGAGTTGCAGTACCATTACCCGCACCAGAAGGATTTCCTGTTGAACGAAGACCATCCTTGGGGTCTGGAGCAGTGCTCCTATCGCTTGCCAGCTTGGAAATATATATCATAAAATATAATATATAAATTCAAATAATTATCAACAACATAAAATAATAAAACCAATAGCAAATGTTTAATTTAATTTTAAAAGGTAACCTACATACGCTTGCCATTAAAGGCGACCAAGATATGAAACTATGTCTAAATAATATACACTTTTAATGTGAATTTTGCCAACAAGTCACTGTATGAATTTCTTATACTTTTTGCTATAGCCTACTGCAATTAAGCGAATCATTACTGTTAGTAGATGGAAAGGAATATTTAATAAATATTTTTGATTAATATATTTTAGTTTTTATTTGATTAGTTTAGTGCAAATTATATAAATAGCAACATGTCATATTCATGTGTAAAATTGTATATTGACTATTCCGCGTAAAGCAAATATTTTGAAAAAAGCGTTTTGATATTGTAAACCCAATGGAATAAGCAAAGCTTAAAATACAACTTTTATCGCAGATTCAAATGTAAATTCAATTGACAAATTACTCGCCGATTCAACTACTAATCCAACCGCAAATTCTACTGAAAATTCAACTGTTGTTGAATCAGCGGTTGAAGTTGCAGTTGAATATACTGTTGAATTGGAGTTTGAATCTATGGTAAATGTTGTATATATATTACTACTGTTGATAGTCATAGTATAATCTTCAGAAACAATATCAAATTTTCCGGGTGATAGGTAGGTGGGGCAGGTATTCAAAACGCAATTCTTTTTTTGCAGTTAAACAGTATAAATAAAATTCAAAAAGTAATTTTACTATTTTGGTAAAGACTTCAGTATACTATAGATTATCGATAAGTTTTTCATAAATATATTTTCCCATTTACAAGTATAGTTTACAAGTGCAAAAATTTTTTTGATCCAGTAATTGTCAATAGATTTAAATGTAGGTATATTATATTTTCGTATTTATAATAAAATAATAAAGGCAAAGGATTTAATAATTTTTTTAACTATATGTCTTAGTTTATTATAGCCACCAGTTATTATGGGTACCAATAAGTTACTGTTCAATTAATATTTAATGTTCAATTAATGTTTAATTAATTGTTTAAAAAATTAATGTTAAATTAATGTTTAATTAAAGTTACCTGAGCTGTCTTTAAGCATGACTTTTTTCTATCCCCATTACTTTCATTTTCCTTCTTCCCCGATTTTTCACTAGAAATTTTCGTGGTCTTCGACTTTTCCAGTAATTCAGTCTTCAAAGAAGTACCGACTAAATCCGTAGTCTCTATCGATAGTGGAGGTGGCCCCCCTTGATTGTCATATTGAATATGAGTTCCTGCAGGAGCAATTCGATAGGACACCATCCGTTCCGCATTGCTATTGACAGTCGGTAGTCTAGTGTCACGCAGCTCCGGAGGTATCGCTTTCTTTGGAGGTGGTCGATACTTCCTGCGTGATTTGGGTACAGGTGGTGGAGGCTCGGATTCCTTAATAGTATCCTCCTTGTCTTTCCAAGCCACCGTTTCTTGCTCATATTTCACTTCTGGTTGAGTTATCTGGCGAGCCACATAGGAACTACTCTCTAAGGCACGTAGTTTAAGAGCTATGGCACAATTGTTGTAGTCGGTAGGGATAGATTCCCGTGGCACTAATTCAAGTCCTTTTCGTTGGCGGAGTGGGGGTGGGACGTAAATTTGCTGTGTTTTTTGACTTGCCATGGGCACAATGCTTGGATCACTACTGAGCGATGATGACATTGAATATCTAGAACAATAACAATTAAATATGTTTCAATATATAACTAGAAATATAAAGAAGGATTAGTAATTGGATATGTTAGTGCCATCAATTTTATCTAGCTTCTGAGATATTACATCATTTGATGATAAGAGGATCTATATTATTGTTTTTGATGTAACAGTATCAACAATTTCAGATACATTAGATACTTGACATTGCATGCATTTAAATTGCCAAGTATGAAAGCAAAAATTCAAATGAAAAACAGTGGTCCATCTTAATTTATTTAAGTTTAACCTTTTCCCGATGGGCTTATCAACAGTTGATACTTACGTTTTTAATGCATTTCTAAAAAAAGTTAAATTAAAAATCATTGGAGATAAATGTATAATGCATGCTGTGTGAATGTCACTTCTCTAGATGACATAGTCATTGTACAGACACTTATAAATAAGGGAACGAAATTTCTATTGGTCAAGATAAGAAAAGCGATAGACACATACTGCATGCAAAGACAACTTTGATTGGCTGACAAATGCTTGTGAATTTTCAATCTATATTATTTTTAGTTCATGCATAAAATAGACTCCAACGTTTTTAATAATTGTAGTTATAATTGAATAATGAATGGTATAATTATGCAAAAAGACTAATAAAGTTAAAATATATAATAATTCAATAAATATAGTTCTGATTCATATGTGTAATATAAAATATTTAGTAATACATATTACCTTTTTTATTGTGTAATTGTTTGAGTTCAGTTATATTATTCTCAACATTTTTCTAACTATAATAATGTTTGAATAATTATTTTTTGAACAATAATTTTCACATCTTGTATAATGTATTACAAATATCAGTGTCTGTTTATTTATATTCTATTTTGGTGTTTATGTCTGCAAATATGACTTTTACCTACTAACTTTCATATTGATTGCTATAGGCCTATATATTGAATTAATTTTATTATGTCCCAATCGAAATTGTCATAAAATAAAATAGTTGCTGCCCAATAGTGTTGGGAAGTATTTCCAGTAATAAATATTTGAGGCGAACTTTCATTCTTAATTATTAGAGCACCTGCATAATCTTCAAAATAGAAGGGTTGGTTCTACCTACATTTGTAATGTTATTTTTTACTAAAAATTTATACAATATCAGCCATGTATATTTACTAATAAACCAGATATCCATGATGAAAACCACATGATAAGTTGATCAAATATGAATGCTTAAGTAGGCTACTAGAGAATAATTTTGAATAAAATAACATCTATAAGTCAGTCCTCCATCTAAACCTTCATAATTTGCTACAGGTAGCTGTTTATATTTTATTGCTTATCCCAGCTACATCTAACTCCTAACCTTCAAATGGTTCGAAGACATGGAAGGCAGTGCAGCAAATAGTAATTAAGGAAGAATAATGTGGAACCTGCAGCATGTGTATTACCTGATGTTTCCAAAAATTCTACAAATCTTGAGTTTCAGATAGATTTTTTCAGTTTTCAGAAGTTTACTCAAAATACATGCATGCATACATTCCATAGAATGATTATACAAAATTAAAATAAATTATGTATTTTCTTTTTTTATATTTTCGAGAAATTGCAGAAAAGTATAATGCAATGCGAATGAAATAATAATATTGATGTCATCCATTTATTTATACTTGTATCAAATGTAATTTTAATTAATTAAATTCAATTATTTTTTTCACTTGATATAATCTATATATCTGCTTGATACACCCCTAAGTGTTTTATTTCAGTAGGCTGATGTTACATCTCATTCATATCATGCCTATTCTGTTTTTTCCATGTAATGGTAGTCTACTCTGCTGATAACAGATTATTTTTCAGTCAGTTTTATGCAAACTGGTATATATACATAATATACTGTATATACACAATATATCATAACAATGAAACACAATTTTATACATATATCTTGCTTTTTTCCATTTTCACAGCACTTTTTTGGGTTGGCCAATTGGTAAAATAGCCTTCTACACTACAAAATTTGCAAAACATTATTTTATTCCATCAATCAGATATTGTTTAGTGTCAATTTCATTTAGTGTAAAACAATGATTCATTGTGCAATCATTCTATTTATAAGAATTTTAGCACTCTTATTTTCAATAAATGCTATCGCATAACTAATAACTGACCATCAGACATGTGCACAGCTGATGCAATTATATATAATAAAGGAATAATCTCACATTATGGTTGCTACATTGTTGTACAAATATTATTTTTTAACACATATAAACAAACAACTATAATAAAAGAAAATTTTCAAAAACAATAATAAAAATTTAATTCATGCACAAGATTTATTTACTGGAATTTTTTTTATAAATAATTCAAGACAAATGCAACATAAATATTTTATTCTTATATATATGACATTTATGTTCACAAGTATATCACTTCATAATTTGCTACAGGTAGCTGTTTATATTTTATTGCTGATCCCAGCTACATCTAACTCCTAACCTTCAAATGGTTCGAAGACATGGAAGGCAGTGCAGCAAATAGTAATTAAGGA
>JAUZND010001269.1:0-13584 GCA_034780555.1 Coelogynopora nodosa | reverse complement strand
CATAATCTATTTTTAGAAATGACTCATCAAGGTCACGAGGGGGGTGAGTCATCAAAAAAAATGCGTGGGCGGAGGGGGGGGGTGGATTCAAGGAGCTCCTTCCCTACTACTACAAATGTTATCCATAATTTTAGATATTTATGTAAACTAGACGATTTTATATAATTAGTGTTCAATTGTTTCCTATTCAATTGTTTTGAACTATGTAAATATATGCATATTAGCGCATATTAACACTGAACACTAATCTTCGTGTAACATTTGACCACTTTTTCTATCGGTAAATTATTTTTAACTGTTGAGTTTATTATCTTGGTTTTACTGATTAATCAAACTGTTTTTCAACTTCATTTCTTGGGAGGAAAATATATTTTTTTTGTTATCCTTAAAACTAATAATTTTAGAGCAAAACAAATATATTATTTATAAATATAAGTAGTTCACAGGTAGTTATTCAATTGTAGTCTTTGCGTTAAAATCTTGACATATGCTTATGTAGTTTCAGATAATGTAGAATGTCAAATGTCGAATACCGCTGAGTCAATCATAGTCTTGCTGCTTTTCGTGTTAATTTTGTATTAAAAATTTTGATTGACATTTGAAATTAAAATAAAATCTTCATTTAGAAAATGTTCAGTAATTGTGGGTGCCATCTATAATACGTTTTTTTAGTGATGCTTTTTTATTTACACTTACAAGTTATTTTTTGTGAAAATACTGATATTACAAATGAATTTGTTGCACAAAAACATATAATATTTTTAATTAAAGGCAATCACTTTTAAGTGATGTATGTTGTCGACTATATAATACAGTCATACGAATTCCAATTAACTAAGATTGTCATGTTCACTTCGAAAGAGATATGCCATCAGATGCACTTCTATCCGAAGAGTTGATAGTAGCTCCCTCCTTTTCTTTCTTAATTCTAATTTCCTGTCACGGAATGTTTAATTTGAGGCGTTCCGTGGTAGTAGATCGTCTGATAAAAACGTGAAAAGTTGAACGCAGGAATATTTATACTGAACGAATCTTTAATTAGAAAGATTTTCTATGATTTGGAGTTGCAACTTTGATATCGAGTTTGTGGTTGATTTGCATCAAAACAGTTATCATTATGTAGACGTTTTATTATTATATATTAGCCTTAAAAAGTCAAAAATCAGAAAATTAGTAAAACTGAGCAGGAGGAATTAAAATAGTATTGTGTATTTTATCTACCTCTATAACAAAATACTTAAAATTAAGTTTAACTTGAATTACAGTTTAAATGATAGATGTGAAGATATTTAATATACTTGTTCAAGTTTAAAATGTTGTATATTACATAATATATCAAAAAATAGATTCTATTTAATTGAAAGATATTCCTAATTATGTTTTCAATACGTATAATTTTTTGAATACGTTTAATATTACAATACGTTTAATCATACGTTTAATAAGTAAGTAATTATAATATACAAATAAATATAAGTAAGTAATAAGTTTAATATTGCAAGATCTTTAGGCCCAAATTCGTTTAAAGTTATTAGTTTTTTACTTATCTTACACGCTTATTCCATATAAGCATTTGATATATTTAATAATATATAGGATATAAGGGAGGATATAATTTTACGTTTTTGGTAAATATTGTAATTTTAATGAAATATATATTATATAAATAGATTTTGTCACCAAACACAGTTTATTATTTGATCTAGAATATAATTAAATTATAGAGTGCAGAGACATTATTTATTCAGGAAAAGGGATATTTGTAGGGGACGCGGTAGCTTCATGAATATTAGGTCTAGATATAAAGAAAATTACGTCGAAATATGATTGACAAGTAGTATTTGTATATAAGTTCTTATAGACAGCATACCTTATTATATAAGTAGTATAGAATACTGATCTTTGACACACTACATGAAACCCACTTTCTCCACCACAGATTTGTCAAGAATGGCAGTGCAGAGTGTTGTTATGATACGGAAAACATGGGAGACAAAAAACAATTTTTTGGATTTGGCTTGTACGAGCCACGGCCTTTTCTATTGTTTTAAATGGCTATGAATTATAGACAATGACAATTTCGGATCAGGAGAAAATTGATGTGCATTAAAGGTGTGGTCCTATTAAAGATTCCACAAGAAAATCCAATCAGTGGGTTTTGAAAGAGGTCGGGACTGAGATTATGTTTAAAAAAAACATTGTAGTTAGATAAAAACAATGTTATTTTGCAACATAATGAGGAAGAAAGACATGGAGGAGCGTAATGTCCAGGGAAAGGTTAAAATAAAAATAGGACGTAGGTGACCAATAACATAATAGGCTCAGAATATAAAAGAATGGATTGATGGAGACCTGGGGAATGCGATTCATTTAGAGACTGAGTGAAATCACTCTAGTGTACTCTTGTAAAGGTCACAGCAATGATTCTGAGCGTTACGTGAACAAGATAAGAGAGAAAGAGTGATTTATGGCGGCAAAATCACCTATTTTTATTAATTTAACCGGTATTCTCACGTCTAAGCCAAAGTAGATGATTTCAATTTTAATAAAGATAAAGTGATCATAGGTATATTATTAGTAACACTCTGTTACTCAAGTACATTTTTAATTTTTCCAATATGTCACATATCGATCAAAGTCACCTATGTCCAATTCATTATGTAAATTATTAGCAATGTCTATTTATTATAATTATGTATGTATTATGAATATACCATGTACCTATTACTTATGTACTACATAAATGAAATTTTTTTAAATACTTGTAAAAGGAAAACTCTTATTTTGAAATGCTTTTTAAATTGCTCCTTCTTCTTAATTCTGTTCTGTATTATTTGCTATTGCACATTTTTATAAATTTAGCTTAATTTATCGCCCTGGTCATTATCGATATCGTTTCCATTGCTCTCGATTTCGCTAGATACATACAATATTGCTCTCGTCTTTAAAATTGATCGCTTTCTCTGTCTTGTTCCTTTTTAACTTTTAATAACTTTAACTTGTATAATAGCTTGTAACTCGTTTAAACCTAAACTCCTAAAGCTGAACCCCAATATATTCTAAAATTCTAAAGTTTGAATCTCATTAAATACTAAAATTCTAAAGTTGAACACCATAAATTTTTAAAATCCAAATGTTTAAACCTAATAAAATGCTAAAATCCTACTTGGAAACCTGTTTGGACTTATTTGTATATATATAAAATCTTTTTGGAACCCATGTCAATTAAAATATCAATACTCGGTTCTGAGTGTATGAAAAAATAATTATCTTTATGTTTGATGGGGTTAATTAGAGTGAGGTGGGGTGGTGGTTGGGTGTTAGAAGATTGAGATGGGGTGGTAATGTTGTGTGGAAGTGATTAGTAATACCATATGCAGCCATATATGTATATGCTTATATCTGTTATAAATGCTTAACGATGTTTGAATATTAAAAAACTAAAAAATTGCGAGATGTTTTTGCTTTTATTTTCATATTTCATTTACTAGTTGTTGCACGATAAAATAAAATAAATTATTATTAGTTATAAACAGCGATAATAAATTTCGAAATTTAAATAATTTGTTTAGTCTTTTTAATAAGAATAAAGTCGAACAATTGATGTAAAAATTTACATTTGAATTGTAAAGTATTAACATTTTCTAGAAAAATTCAATTATTGTTTACATTCATCAAAATATAATCAAAGATTCAACAAAGAATTGAGGCGTTCCTTTTTACATAAGAATGAAGTATTTGTGCACATAAGGAGATAATCAGGCAAAAATTATGTAATTAGGAAACGAAGTATCAGCTATGTCTCCGTATACTCTATCACATACTTTTAATAAGTTCATCGAGACGTATTAGTTAGAAAGGAAAAGTTTTTACGGAAATGAGTTCTCCTTTAGGATAGTAATTAGAGTATATCTTATTGTCAATATTGTGATGGAAAGTAATGCATAATATATTTATTGTATATGTTTCCCCTATTTTTGCTTGCTTATATTTATTACCAAGATCACGAACACTGAATTTTGAGTGACGTACAATACATTATGTTATAGATTGACGTATATAATAAATATTCATATGACGCTTAAAAAGAATTAAAACTTTAGAAAGGATATATTTATTATATATTTAGAGGAGTATGATAGAGATGAATAGGCTTTTGTGTTTTTATATGGATTTCGCTAATATTAATGAAAGGGATAATTATTAATTTTAGAGACATTTGACAATTTCAATAACATTGGTTCAAGCTTTCTTGGCTACTAAGTAAAATAAATATTTTCCCCCTCTACTTGAGTGTTCAACTTAATATTTATTATTAAATTATATGTAATACAATATACAAAATTCTATATTACTAGCCGCATTTAATATAAGTTTAAAAAGGTGTAAATATTGTGAATTAAAGTGAAAAGTATAAATAATTTGTGTTTTTATAAATATCATGAAAACATTCTAAAACAATCCAAAACAGTAAAATGACTTAAAAAAAGTTATATATTTAGTAATTTTCAACAAATTAACAATATTCAAATAAAAATTAAATTATTTTCAGATGAGGTTTCCCTTCCTGTATCCATTTCAAATATTCTACTTCCCTCAACTTTTATATATAATCTATGTTTTTTAACAACGTTATTATTTAAACAATATTCTACTAAATATTTTATCAATGCCACAAATAATTAACATTTAAACAATGTTATTTATGCATAGGTATAAATAAAAACGTTTTGTAAATAAAACAGTATGAACCACCCTTACAAAGCATACTAAATTCAGAACGATTTCTACATAAATTTCATGCTTAAAAAAAGAGAGATAGTGACGTGGGGTAGCGGTATGGGGCCATGTAAAGTAGGCCATATCCCCTTTGATCAATCACGCCTTCTTTCATAAAATAGTTTCAAAAAATATGATAGCAAAATTATTATAGATACATAATTTGATGGCGTATTTTAATTTTTTTTACATACTATCCTTTTCTTCTCATTCTTTCAAAAATTCAAAATTTGGTTATGTCGCTTTTAAGTATACGCGGTGGGCATTCCATTGGGATTCCAGATAAAAAGTAAAGCTTTTTAAATAATAATTTTAAAAAAGTTTGGAAACATTTAAATATGTTTCATATACATATACTTTACTAATCTAAGTTATATATTATATTAAACAAGAACAATTTATGAATTCAATCAGTGTTTTAAGAAATGTGTAATATTATCTATTATTTTAATAAAATTCACTATAATAGTAAACCTTAAATTTATGATGAATAGAAAAATCAAATGATTAAATATGATTAAATGATTTGATTCAAGTTGTTCAAATATTATTTTCAAACGAGTGCACAAATTTTCTTTTATTCACAACATATTTTAGTTTCGAAATATTATTATTATTGTGGTTACCTCTACTATATTCTTCAAAAATAAAATTTCTGCTTGAACGATTACGTTTAAAATCTAAAAATAATTGAAGGACGACATTCTTAAATTTCAATTTCAGTCTCATTGAATGTGTACATATCTTTCACATATAAAATGAAATTCACATATAAAATGAAATGAAGATTTCAATATATAACAGTGTTATCCTAGCAAATGTAGAAATGTAATTATTTTACTTATGTGAAGATTAAAAAAATATTAAATAGGGTATAAATTATAAAAAACCAACTAAAGTTTTAATATGGGAACATTCAAATTTATGCTCAGACGTATAATGTATAATATACATTATACGTTTGAGCATAAATTTGAATGTTCCCATATCAAAACTTTTCAAATAGCTTTAAAGTTGAAGATGTTAACATATTATGTTAACATCTTCAACTTTAAAGCTATTTGAAAAATTTTGAACTAAACTATTTAAATGTAATAAATTTATACAAAAATTTTAATAATTCTATTGAGGGATATATTTCAATAATTAACCTCTATTTTTAGTAAAAAAAGTTTTTATAATATGATTAAAAATGTAAGAAATATTGAGGTAAGATATATAAAATGTTGCAAACCTGTTTTGTTTCTTACAAGTATTTTTAAATCAATTGAATAACAATGAAGGAAAATTTAAAGTTTGAATGATTGCATGTCAGATAATGAATATTTAAAAACAGAAAATAACTAAAACAGTTAAATTATAGTAAGATCATAGTAAGCGCATTATTCCATTATAGTTATTATAATTCATGCCCATTAATTTTTTTTTAATTGTTATAATTAAAATATTGTTAACTCGATATTTAATACTTATTTTATATATCATTATTACTTACCGATTTTGTATATAACGAACAATATTTTATATAGTTTTTTAAATTCCACTTGTATTTCATAAAATGTATACAGAGGTGACTGTTTTCTATAACTATACTTTCCTGACTCATTTTTTTTCTCTCTCTTGGGATCTTTACGCTGGATTGCATAATCATCTTTCCTTTCCTCGCTAGGCCTGCTGTAACAATTTAAATGTAAATATGCATATTAACAAGAAATTTAGTAAATATTAGATTACTACACCACTCACCCACAAACATTCACATATATACTACACCCATTACAAATAGTATTTATAAAATTGCGATTCAAAGTGTAATTAGTGAAATTGTTCGATTTATATGAAAAATATTTTTTTCTACTATGTAAAACACGCATATTACGCGCAAAATACGATGTGTGAAACATGATTTTACAAATTGTAATTTAAGCGGTAAAACAATAATAAGAAAATATAAAATGGCATAATTTTACTTATTTAAGTCAGCCTAAGTTCTATGCATTTTTAATGTATCAATATAATTAAGATCTACGTAAAACTTTTTAAAAAGTTTCCTACAAACAATGCATATACGTTCTTTCGGCTAAATCGCGGAAATTTTAATAACAAAATAAAATCTATTAAATTAAATTAAAAACCCAACTGCCGCTGATTAAAGGCATTAATTATTAAAACGTTTGAAGTAAATCCTCTTATTTATACGTATTATGTATATTACGTATTATGTATACGGTTAATATTAAATATTAATAAAATATTAAAGAGTATTATTATTGTACGTAACAAATCTACATTTAATAACAATTATAAATAATGGTCTAAATTTATTTTAATTATATTTTAAAGAAATACAATTTATTAAAATGTTTTCTTTTATAAATGAATAAGTACGTTTCAAGATATCTGCCAAGATTAATTTAAGTTAATGATGTATGCATTTGCATTTTACGATTAGTTAAAATATTAGTATTTTAAAATTATTTATTTTTAATTTAGATTTAGAGTGAAATTTGTCCAAACATCAAATTTATATATTATAATTAGCAGCACGTGCGTGTATTTGGTTATTAAGAGGGTTTTAGTTATATAAATTTCCACTGTTTTGGAGAAAGTGTGTGAGTTCATTTCTTTTTGACATACTGTATTTACATAGTTCAAAATTTCGCTGATAATTTTAAAATGCTTGATATTTAGAACATTATGCTGATGTTTTTATCATAGATGTGCAAACCATAATAAGTATAATATATTTTTTATTATTTTAAAATTCACCCTTTTCTTACTTTATGCAAAATTAGCTGAGAAACTCTGTGAATTCTCAAATTTAGGAATGCGTACCACATATTATATTTGTGCAAAACAATGCGAGTTATGTAACTATAGTGGACATTTTTTTAAAAATAGATTGAACAACTGTTTATAAAACAAAAATCGTAATAAACTAATTAGTAAATAAACTACTTTCTATAAATTTAACCTCTATAAAAGGATACATATATTATGAAATTACACTTTGCAAATATGAATAAGACATTTCTAATAAATTTCTGGTTCAGTAATCGAAATAAAATTACAATTAAAATTAAAATTAAATCTGAAAAAAAAAGAAATTAAAAAAGAAAAAAAAGATGTCAATTTTTTAAAATTAAATAGCGTCATGCTTTCACGCAATTAGTAATATATATATATATATATTATTGGTTTAAATTGGTTGATGATAATGTTTTTCTTTATGAGGGGATAGACCTGCTCTGTCTTTGGTTATTGTGGGGATGGTTATATAGTGAACAGTTTATCTGAAAGTATGATTGGATGTTCCTCAATGTAATATTGAGTCAGAAACACTCAATCAGTCATCAGTTGGATAAACCATTCACAGTAGTCACACTACGTACTCTCAACAGTCATAGACAGAACAAATTTTCGAATTTAAGAAAGAATTCGCATCTACAAACATGAAGCTAAATACGATCTATGAGTTGTTCATTAATTTTATGTAGTTAAATCTGGTAACCAATAGTTTTCAATTGTAAAACATTTAAAGGTTGATTCAATATGAAATATTTTGAATAAACAATACATAATTAAATAAAGCAAATTTAAGACGACGAATGATTATAAAGAATAATATTTTCCAGATTTATCTATGATAAAAATAGTTAAATTTGAAATAAAATATAAATTGATTAAAAATAAATTGATTAAAAATAAATTTATATTTAAAAAAATTTAATAACAATATTAAAAAAACAAAAATTAAAAAAACACTATTATTTATTTATATATTAATTAAATATAATCTTAATAAAATATCTAAATATATTCGTTTAATAAATTACCGAAAACTATTTTAAATTGAGTTTTTATAAAACATTTCTAACAATAATCTTTTGAAAATATAACTAAAATATTTGTTTAATTTATAAAAAATATAAAATTACAATTGGCTTATGTTTATATAATTTAACCATCGAAAGTAACACATTTTAAAAATAAATAATCAATAAACATGTTGATTATCAGTAGTAATATATTTGTAAGAAATATTTATTTGTATGAACTCGACGAATTAATATTAACATCCTTTCAATAGTTAAAAGTAGCATTTGTATAAGTATTAATAAAAATTAAAATAACTGTTGATTGCAAACTATATGCATTTTGCATTTTGCTTTTTGCTGTATACTATATATTTTTTATCTAAATACTCATATACTGTAATTGTTAAAAACGTCAACATTTAGTTCAGTTAATATTTAATACTACTTGGTAATACAACTTGTACTTAGTAAAATTTAATGTAAAAGTAACAATGTGAAATCATTACAGGATGAAAATACCTAGCATCTATTAAGTAAAAATATTTAATTTGTTTAATGCATTATAAATGGATGTCCTGAAGAATTGATTCTCATGATTATAATATGAGCGATAGATTTTTTAATTATGTTTCAAATGAATGAAAAAATAATTTAATTACATTTAGCGCGATGAATTGTCTAACATGAAGCACATCTAACCCATTTCATTGATTACAAATTTGACGTTTTATTGAATAAACCTATATAGAAAGGTGAATAAAATGTTTATAACTAAATAATTAAATGAAAACAATAATATTTAAAAAAATGTTAATAAGGAAAGTTAACACAAAAAACGTTGACCGTATTACAAAAAATGATTGGCTCTATGATGGACTTTTTCAGAAAAACTATTATTTACAAGGATGATAAAGGTCATAAATTACTAACATACAATTGAAGTGTTTGTTTTAGTAATTTATGACATTAATCATATCTACAAATTTGTCAATTAGATTTAAATCGTAGCTTACATCATTTAAATAAGCGAGTATAGAGGGGAACATAAATCCAGGTATTGTATAAGTATATGTTTTTAATTATAAATATGACCGTATTACAGAAGATAATAGAGAGTTTCTCATCAATCACGATATATTTATCACATCTCAATATTTAAAAATACAATCAATTGAAGTGGATCTATTTAATTAATAATTCTCTCATTATTACCGCATGTCATGTAAATTTAAATAAATAATTCACTGAATATTGTCGACTTTAACGTTGTAGTATATACGCTGTACTATATTACCTTCTAAAATTATTAAAACAGGCAGAAATATAAAAAAAATTGTGATAACAATGTGTTGATAGTTATTATATTTATTCAATGGTTGTGGAATGTCTATATTGCAGTTGTCCTACATTTTATTTAATTATAGAGATACATAAATCAAGAAAAGACAATATCTAAACTCAATTAGCCGAATAGACATACATACCATGTACTCATTATATCCAACTAGTTAAACAATGTTTTTACTAAATACATATTTAAATTATCACTGTTTTCCACATTTCCACTATTTGCGTGTAATGATAAGTCTAATTATCTTATTATTATGTATATGTATAAAGTATATGTAATTATTATATAAAAAATGCTAACCAGTAAAAATCAAAAAAGATTTTATTCAAAAGAAGAATTGAACACATAGTTTGTTAACAGCATTTAAAATCTCATAGTCCTTTATTAATTGTTTTGAATATAATAAACTTAATTCATAAATCTAAGTAATGACTCTATCTAAAATTTACATTTATACACTAGGCATATAATGGAATATTACAAAGTAAGTCATATAGATTTAAAAAATTAAATCAATGAACAGATCTGACAATTCAGTGAGTACATTATTTAGCCAATTGTTTAAGATTGTAACGCTGAAAACAAAAATATTGGACGGACCAAACAGAAACCAATATTGTTTGGTTAATAAAAAAACTCAACATAATTTAATCTATTACGATTAAAATTTTGATAGATTTTTTTATACTTAATGCAAATAGTAACTAAATTACAATAAACATTTAGAAAAATCGAAAAACACAAAACAAAATATCACATAAACGTTTAAGATATTTTCCTTTTGGTGGAAGGTTGATTCTCATATATCAATAATTTAATTGCTCTGTAATTTAAAAAATACATATATACAGCCTATATATTCAATAAGGATAAACATGGATTGGTCTCTCAGATCACATTTTCAGTATATTATTGTATTATTATATTCTATGAATCAAAAGTAAGCATTTTAAAATGTATTATGAATTAGCATAGCTGTCAAAAGTAAATTGTGTCAAAACATTAATTCACTTAAATTTTTTATTAACAGTAAATAGCGATGACAAATTGAATTAAATTTTCATTAACTAGCCAGTGTATAGCCCCAACAATCCGTGTAACCATGCGAACTCAATCTCTGATCTCTCATTAGTTGTGAACTTCTTTGAGAATACAAAAAGTTATCATAATGCGGTTGAGCAGATGGTGTTGGGGGATTATAAGTTATGCCACGATTTCCGTAAACGGGGGTATGATTTGGGGCAGGATGTTGCTGGAACGGCAAATACTGTTCCGCGGAAGATATCACATGGGATGTCGAACAGCCAGCAAGGGATCGACGAGAGTTGGCCTCCTGCCGATAGCTAGACGAGGGGTGCTGTTGTGACTGCACTCGATTAACAAGGTCATGCCGGTATTCGTCAATTTCCTGACTCAAAAGGTCCTGGGTGAGGCTTGCGCGGCTGAATTGGGCCTCCAAGCGAAGCTTGTCCGAATGTAACTGGTCTATACGGTGCTGTAGTCGAAGCCGAAGTTCTTCCAGTGACTCTACCTTGTCGGATAAATGTCGAAAAGACGGAGAATGCTTCGGCGAGTGCAGGTCATCGCCCCTCATGCGACGGTAATTGACATAGGCTTCGCGTGAAATGTTGGTTTGAGTGTCAGAGAAGAGAGATTCATTTTCATATGCTTGGTCAATATACGACGGAGTATGAGCAGATAAGTATGACGTATTTTGCTGTAGTGGGACATCAATTGTATCAGTATTATAATTCATTTTATGAACTGGAGTAGAGTGTTCACTACTCGAAAACTGTAAGAATCCTGCAGGTGCTTTCGTTGGTGCTATAGGAAAATCCTCCATAGGACTTTTAATTCTTCTGGACACTTTATTGACATTTGGGTGCTGTTTTTTTCGTCGCCTTATGCGTCTAGGTTGCTTCTCATAGAATTCTCTTTCATTTGCTGAGTTCTCATCTGACGATTCAACTATTTTTTGAGGACCCTTTGGGGAGCTGTCATATTCGGCTATGAATGATTGCGACTGTTCTTCCTCCTGTGGCGTCAAGAGAGTCGTGAAAGTGTCCGAAACACTCTTCGGGAACTGTTCGCGTCTCACGCCTCCACTTCCTTCCGACTGAGCTACCAGTTCAGAAATGCCACTGTCAGTGACGGAAGCGGACTGGCGTGGAAAACCAACCTCCTCCTGCCTAGTCGATGTTGACAACCAGGGGTTTGTACGAATCTTGGGTCGTCGCTTGGAGATTGGATGAACCAGTGTGTGACAGTTTGGACAGTAGGCCAGACCCTCCTCGTCGGCCAGAGAATCTTGTGCGCTCGATTGTATGCTGAAATCGCCACTCGTGTAGGAGGGCAGCTGCACCACAGGTTGGAGTGTACGTGGACGTGACTGATGATGGGCCTGGAGTGTTGACTGGATACCGAAGCTCTGGAACCGGTAGAAGTCTTCTTGGCAGTTAGTACCGCCGGGAATTATGCGAGCTTTTACTTCAGAATAGTATAAGTCAGGATCCAGTTTTTTCTCACGTTTTTTTCGAAATAAAAATCTCCACTTCATGTTTATTTTTTTCGAACTCTGAAAAAAAAAACGGGTGACTGAATATAAGATTACATAAGTTCCACACTTTCAATATCTAAAAAATTAAACATATGTGCATTTACTACTATTAAAATTTTGAATTGTATGTCGAGCAGAACAATTATAATTTATTTTTCAGTTTTCCACTATTTTGTGTTATATGTAAAAAATGGCATATCATTACAAGCACAAGATCATGAAATGACGTAAATAATCTAGACTGTTGGCAACGTTGACATTTGAGGATTCTATTCTAAATTAAAATAAGATGATTGTGTCAAATCGGTTTTTCCCATGTAGTATATATATATATATTCGTTGTTTAAAAAACGTGCGAAATTTGTTGCAAATATTTAATAAATTGTCTAACTGCATCCTGTTAACATCATAGTTAAAAGTTGGTATCTTATTTAATATACAAAACAAGTCGATTGTGTATTCATTATATTTAAATAATCTAAAAAATAAACTTACGTTTATATATATTATATATAATTATATGTATAATTAATCATATTAATAAATATAAAACATATTAATAATAGATAATTATGGATAATAACGAAAAATGCCAAAAAAGGTTGAGTCATTTTATATAATATATACAGATATATAATATAAATAGATATATACAGATATACAAGATAAACAAATATCTGTAACAATTAAAGTAAAATTAATGAATTCCGGCGGCATTTAAGTAATTAAAATTATTTTTAAATCACTTAGAATAAAGTAAAAAAATATAGACTATTTCATTTAATATTATTTGACTATATCAAGACTGGTTTTCTGAAAAGATGTAATGTAAAAAATTCGAATAAAATACATTACATATTAATATATTTACTAAATATATCATTGTCATAAAACACAAGATTTTAGAAAAAATATTAATTAGTTAATAATATATAATTCGTATTTTAAGATAATTTGTCTAATCGTGAATAATATTTGTTTAGTATTATATATCTATATTATGACCACATCTGGAGAAGCTCCGACGTGGCTTTCAAACAAAAAGTCTCTCTCATCAACACCATTGGCTCCTCAGTCCT
>JAUZND010001268.1:0-13584 GCA_034780555.1 Coelogynopora nodosa | reverse complement strand
AATAAGCTAGCGATTATGCAATCAGGGTAGTGTAGAGTGAATGCGCCTTTGCTCAGATGCGCGGTCGCTACAATATAGTATAAAAAATATGCCACACTCAATGATTTCTCTGGAATCAATCCGTCATTTATGCTGTACGCGTACAGTCAATTACTTATTGAGAACTGGAAATAGTGGAAATAATTAACATTTATTGTGGACAATAAAAATCCTGTTTATTCATTGATTGACACGATGAACTGTATTAATTCTAACTTTACTACGACCATGCAAGGAAAAACAACCAGATACTCGACAAACAAACTATAATGACCCAAACATTAATGCTTGTCTGTACAACTAAAAATATGCCCTTTTGTTTTATGATTCCGAAATAAATGTAATATAATGAAATATATGTGCTTGTTAATAATACGTAATCTTTGCTCGTTTGATTAATAGAATGGCTCAAAGGCGATTGCTGAGTGTCGCGATAAAGCCAAGGAAGATCTGGACCTCTCGATCAAGGGTATCGTCAACTTATCTCCTAACCTTGGTCACCTCACTCAGCTGACAAGACTGTTCCTCTATGGAAACAAGTTGATCAATCTTCCCACTGAAATTGGACGTCTTACCAACCTGAAACAGGTAAAGTTGCATATTGTACGTGCACAAAATGTACAAACGTAATCCGTTTCTATATTTCCTGCACACAAACTTGTGGATACTTCAGAACAGATCGCACTCTCTTGCTTGACGTAGCATTGTTTGGCTTCAGTTGAAATAATATTTACATGTATACACGAATGTAATGTTATAATATTGATTAACGATTTTAAGAATATGTTGAAGTTGTTAAGTTTGATATATTTTATCGTTAATTAATATTCAAAGTTTTAATAGATTAGGGATATTTCGAATTTAAGTGATGAAAGCCCTTGACAATAAGTTTGAATAATTAATTCAAATATCTAGAGATTGACAACACTGAATTATTGTTAGTCATAAAATAATCAGATATAGATCAGTGCAGACGATAATATATGTGTAAGTTGACACACACTTTTAATTATAAAATATATTTATCCTTACACAATTTGTCATTGTTATTATAATTGTTATTGGGATTTTCATAAACATCTCTTAGAAGCCAAATATAAGGTTAACGCCATTTGGTCTTTCTAAAATTAGAAGCCAACATTATTCACCAAAAATGGACAGTTTTCGTTTCGGCTAAATGCCTTCGGGTGTTTACGCCTGCACTTTGAAAATCTGTTGACTATTTATCAATGGGCTTTTGTCATACTAACTATGTTCTTTCAGTTATACACTTATACCGATTTTCCTTGAAAATGTTTAATATTTCTAGAGTTCAACCATGTATTTGGCCAATACAATTGAGGCAATATCAATTTCAAATTTTTTAATCGGCTTAGTTTAAAATGATAGCTCATTTATTAATTAAACATTTTAACACATTGGTCACGAAAAAGTTTTCAACATTCAGTGAGTTCAAAGAATTGTTTTGCTTTGGTTTGGTGTAACGTCATTGGCGTAAGAATTTGTTCACAGTCCATAATATTATAGTTTTTTAATGTGGCAATGTGTTAATCTGTGCTTTTAAGAAGGCTTATAATGAACTTTAGCGATAACGAACATTTTTATTATTAAAATAGTACATCTGTGACAACTAATCCACATATAATTTTTTAACGTTCAACAAGGCTAATATCAGAATCTATAAATCTAACTCCAGAAAAGTCAAACAAAAGGATGTGTTATCATCAAACCACAAATGCTATAATATAATATAATAAAATAAAAGAATATAAAAAATCTATAAAAATTTTTAATATATAATTTAATCTTTGGCGGTTCTCATAATTGGATAATATAAAACGTTATCATCTTAAAGATATTACAATCAAGAATTAAACAAATATCACGCGCATTCTGTTCTGATATTAGAGGGATAATGTCGTAATTACAAAACTAGCAAGTAATGCACAACGTTTTAAACATAAACATTAATTCCATAAATAATGAAAGAAAATGAGTAGTGTTCTATATCCGCGTTTTAACGCGTTTAAAAACTGATTCTTTACTTATATTTAACATTTCCGTATCATTTAAATTTATTATAAATGTGTTATAATGCCTCACAAATAGAGGTAAATACTTTTGCTATTCGTCTTTATCCATTTTAAAAATTAATATGTTTATATGCATGTACATTCAGTTTAATTTTATTTTGACAGATACCCATTTACTAAAAGAAGAAATATAAACTTCAAGAACTTGTGTCTAGATATATCGTCATCGATGGCCGAGTGCAGTGAAAATCCCACCCTGGATAAAAAGGAAGATGAGAAACCAGATCGTGTTTTAGAGGACGGTAACTACTGCGCTACATGTTGTGACTTTTTATTTCATTTTGGTATATTATATTTTAAATACTATCCTTACAAAAACAGATTAATTTGGGAAGGGGGTCCCTTGTTTGAAGTAGAAGCACACCTTCCATACTAATTTGATACAAAGTAGTATGTATAAACAAGTCAGATATTTAGTTCTTTTCGGTTTAAAACTTACATGCTCTTTGACCATCAAATATGTTAGTTGTTTGTTATGGGGCGGGAAGTGTGACGGTGCACGTACCTACTAAAATCAATTCAACACGCCACTGAGGTTCCTAAAGCACACATCATAACAAAAACTGGCTTTTGAATAGTTTATTGCCTGGTCAGGCCATTGGCTGTTATTTTACAATTTTCGACTCTAGATTTGCAGTTATCTGTTTAACTCTGGTTTGTGGAATGTTGATTGGTACAAATACTTTTTATAATTTGTATTTGGTATTATTGATTTCCTCAATATTTAAATTCTTTTTACATTAAATTTTACATTCAATTATTGTACATTATAAAACTCAATTTTTGCGATACGATTTTATATATACAATATATTAAATATAATTTTCTTTTCTTACTTATTTTGAAAGAGTTTCGTTAACAGTATTCTGCAATTATTATTTCAATTGACTACTTATAGTTTATTCTATTGTTCTATTGGACTTCTTTGATATCAGATGAATACTTCATGGGGATCGCTGTTCTCTCTTCTCTCCGAAGTTACGACCCAAGTACGCAGGTAGAGTTGGCACGCTTTGGATTCTACGTTTGCATAAAACATACTTCCATAGCACAATCATGTCAGTTTAAATCTTCTGCGTAATCGATAAACGTTAATGTGATTTTTTTAAACGAAGAACTATAACGCGCTTTTCTAAAAAATGTTATTTTCAAATAAATGTATACGACTACGATATGGATGTGTAAATCCGTTCTCGCCATATTTTTGGAAATGTTTACATTGTACTATTAAGCTAATAGAATAATGTTTAGTGACTTTGATCAATTTTATTGTAACTATCATGACAACTTTGTGAGTTGTAATTAAAATTAACACCGCAATTGCAATGTTATTCATAAAGTACTGATTACGAATTGTTTATGCTTATCCTGTATATATAGGTATTTTTAATAGTGTATTTAACAAAATATTTGGATCAGTGATGTTTACCGTCTATTAGTTAAATATTTTTACATTATTCAATCTCTAGGTTGGTGCCTGTATGGTAACTCCTGACAACAAAGTTGTTGGGGTTGGATACAATATGATGCCGCCACACAAAGATGGCGACAAGAATAATGAGCCCGCTGCTTGGATAAGAACTAGCGATAATGAACTTAATAACAAATATCTTTACGGTAGAAACATATATATATATATATATCAGCTTTCTGTGCAATATTGATTGCAGTGCATGTTCGTATGCATGTTAAATTAATGTGCTAAAAGTGTGGATTCATATATTCGAGGTTAAATAGGTCAACTGTGTGGATCAATATATGTGTCGTTAAATAGGTAAACGGTGTGGATCAATATATTTTTGGTTAAATAAGTCAATCGTGTGAATTAATATATTTGGGTTTAAATGGGTCAACTG
This sequence comes from Coelogynopora nodosa, assembly GCA_034780555.1. Classification (NCBI taxonomy): domain Eukaryota; kingdom Metazoa; phylum Platyhelminthes; order Proseriata; family Coelogynoporidae; genus Coelogynopora; species Coelogynopora nodosa. Next base: position 9,596 of record JAUZND010001268.1, on the reverse strand, counting down.
TGTGGATTAATATATTTGCGTTTAAATAGGTCAACTGTATGGATCAATATATTTGCGGTTAAATAGATTAACAGTGAATCAATATTTTTGTTTTTAAATAGGTAAGTAGTATAGTAAGGGTCGATTCGACCAAACTTATAAATAGGTTTATGACTCATGTCTATAAATAGATCATGACACCCCCTACCTCCAAACAATTTTTCTGAAAAAATATAAATAGAGAAGCTTTCGTAACTTAAATTCATTCTGCCCCCGAGTTCTTGACGTGAAAGATCGTATTTGTGCGTTCTGCTCTATAGTCTTCAATTGACTACTACATTACCAACTCTTTATTTACTACCACTTTGCTGCTACTACTACTAGAAATATCCTTCTCTCAGCACAAACGGTCGTATTTTCAAGCGAACTCTCTCCGGACTTAATTTTTTTTTAACTTTACTGTAGAGTCAGCAAGATATCTAAATTTATTATAAATGCTGCAGACGTGAGCCACACTTAACAACACGTTACAATTAAAAACACGAACCAATTTTCTACTGGCTTCGTCAAGAAAGGAATCGAACGGAGGCAAGATACTCAACGCGATACGGACACTTCGAGCTCAGTCAAAAAAGCAAGTGTATATTAGATCTAGCTTTTTAGCGAAAAAATTCGGCACATATATTCGGGAACACGGCGTCTTACCGATTGAGAAGAATGACGACTTCACGCTTTTCCAGGCAATTCAATTTTTCAAATCCAATGTCCAACAAAGTCTGCATAAACTCTCTGACAAGAACAATGGTTACAAAGTGAGACCCACCTACTCTAATGAGGCAATGGAACGAATAAAAGAAGAGGTCGAAAAATTCAAGAAGATACTCCTTGTATTTTACAAGGAGTATTAAACGATTGTGGTAAATGTTTGACAGCATCACTTGTCTTTTGGTGGTGAGTCATCTTATCAAGTTTGGGGTGGGAGTCATTGTTGAAGTAGAAAACAATATTTGTGTAAATGAAATACATACTCAAAAGTTATATTTTTTTACATTACAAACAAAAATTTAATAATAAAATAGTAGTGCAGGACACCATAATTTTTTAACATAGTTGACGATGCATAGCATCTTAGTTCGACACCCTCCTGGACATAAAATACCCTTTTCAAAGTCTATGAAATAAATCCAAAGTTTTAAATATAACAAGACAAGTTTGTAGTAAAATAAAATTGGTTTATTTTTAGCAATGTGTTATATTTATTTACATTTAAGGCGAATTCAACATATGTATACATTAATAGGATATTCAAAATATTTTACAATTTATCTTACATAACCACTGTTTTTGTCTCTTTGACGGAAATTCATCATCATCTTTTGTCTCTGGCATTGCACACTAATCGTCTGATTTTAATTCCTCCTCTGTCGACTGGTCCGTCTCGAGCTCGATTTGAAATAAAGGCACCACCGCTGGCTCTTTGCCTGCCTGTATCGTATTTGATAAATCTTGAATAGAACGCTATATTTGTAGTCCTTATTGTCGTGGTCACCTCAGAACAGGTTCGTTGCCCGAATCACGAGTTTTGTACGACCCTGATCCAAACTGAAATGGAGCCGGTATCTTCTTACTGCACCAGTCGAAAGCTTCAAAGTCCAGAGCCAATTTTAGCCACGTGGTTTGTCCTTCTTTCGAGTAGGTGGTTCTCACTTTGTAACCCTTGTTCTTGTCGGAGAGTTTACACAGACCTTGTTCGACCCTAGATTCGAAAAATTGAATTGCCTGGAAAGCGCGCAGTCGTCATTCTCCTCAATCCTTAGGACGCCGTGTTCCCGAGTATCTGCGCCAAATTCATATATACATTCATTTTTTACTGAGTTCGTATCGCGATGAGCATCTTGCCAGTGTTTGCTCCTTTCTTGACAAAGTCAGTAGAAAATTAGTTCGAGTTTCCAATTGTAACGTGTTGTAAAGTGTGGCTCACGTCTGCAGCGTTGATAATAATTTTAGACATCTTGCTGACTCGACAGTAAAGATGATAAAATGTATACTTGTGTCATGATCTATTTATAGACATGAGTCATAAATTTATTTATAAGTGTGGTCGAGTCGACCCTTTCTATACTACTTATGTAAACTGTGTGAATAAATAAATCTGCTGTTAAATGTTATTCCCAATTTTTTATACGCAAGCTACACATAGTTGGACTTTATTCGGCAGATTGCTTTTAGCTGAAGACTAAAATTTGTTGTTATATCTATCAAAAATACCCGTTAGCAATTTGTTAAAAATATGATCAAATACACATTACATTAATTTTATTTCCTAGTTATTTCAATATGTCCCAAAATGTGTAATTCTTAATGTATCATTTGTGGATTGTTTACAATCAGAAACATGTTGTAGTTGAAATTTGAATCTATTTGTTAAAATATTTTGTAAGATAAGATTGAACCATTTTGATTATATTTCAAAAAATTATTGAAAGTTACGAAAAATAAATGAAATGGTTGTACAGATACATATCTCAATGATTAAAAACCGTTTAAAGAATTATTTCATAAAGCAACTGATGAAAAGGCGGTTGACAAAAATGTTATCCAAAATAGGGTTGCATATATGTTGAATTCGTGTGCGATTCGAGTTTTCTGATATCAAGATATACATAATCAAATATTTTTTTAATATATTAAAGGCTTTGATAAATTAAGGATGTATATAGTTTGACTTAATGTAAATAATCAATATAATAGATAATTAATTGCTTCTATTTTGGAATGCAATATATCATTCGGGTGTTAACCCCGTGATATATCTTCATTCTTCCACAACCCCTATTGCAGTGTGTAATGCCATTTTGACTACCATATTACACAATCCGGGGGTGAACACAAGGGGTTGTCGTATCTACACGACTCTCTTTCCGAGTCATCAATGTGCCAAGGAGGCAGTTATGGCGGGAATTACGGAGCTCATCTATTTAAAGAGGAAATACAGAGATTTCAGTGAAAAGCCTGATTTGCAGAATTCAATCCAGGCTTCAAAACACATATTTAAGCTCGGTAACTGCAAATGCAGGTAATAAATAAAATCTGTCTTTTTCGCATTATTTATTTTGTAACAATTTTGTAATAATTATCTCATTTTATTTCAGACAGTATGGCACAAACCAACCTGATATCACTCTTAAAATGACCAAATAAATGACTGTGGTGTATGATTTACCGAGACTTATTCATAGTGTTTATACGATACTTACTAATATTAAGCTTTCGAATTGATTTTAATGTCGACACATTCCTTATTCAGACGGAGATTGTAATTGAGCATCCCCGTTTCATACTCAGAATTAGAGCGTAGCCCATGTTAGTGTATTACATAAATTAGATTATCACACTTTTAGTAATAGTTGTATATACATACATATAGCTGTTAAATATTCCTCAAACAATTGACATATATTATTATGTTCTTTTTATGTTGTGCTTGCTTCTCTTTAATATAGAATATAACTGAACTTATATTCCCTGATTGTGTATATTTATTCATCACAAGGTAAATAGCGTAACTATAATATACTAATATCTGTAAGAACTAAACGTCGAAGAATTTCAATGTTCAAGTAATATACATTTTGTCAAAATTAAATTGGATCATGACATAATAGTTAATTTAAACTCTTATATTTAAACTAGTACATATTTTACATTTATCCTGTTGACCGGTGAAAAGTTTGAATGTCAAACTGAAAAGTATCTTTCTCTACATATGACTCAACCTTTTTAACAATCATTTGATAAATACCTACTACAATACTTGATGTTAACAAAGCATACCTGCTGCATTCTGGTGACACATAGTTACACATAATTACAAATAGTTACACATAGTTACACATAGTTACACATAGTTACACATAGTTACACACAGTTATAACACATAGTTACACATAGTTACACATAGTTACACATAGTTACACATAGTTACACATAGTTACACACAGTTACAAATAGTTACACATAGTTACACATAGTTACACATATTTACACATAGTTACAAATAGTTACACATAGTTACACATAGTTACACATAGTTACACATAATTACACATAGTTACACATACAATGTAGTTACACATAGTTACACTCAGTTACAATGTACACATAGTTACCCATAGTTACACATACAATGTAGTTACACATAGTTACACGCAGTTACAATGTACACATAGTTACACATAGTTACACACAGTTACACATAGTTACACATAGTTACACATAGTTACACATAGTTACACATAGTTACATATAGTTACACATAGACCTATAGTTATATATTGTTATAAAGTTATAATGTTATATTCTTGTAATGTTATATTGCTATAATATTGGATAAACTGTAGCTGTATATTTATAGATAATCATAAGGACTTGAGAATTAATGATGGAAATAAGCGTATTTATCCTTTTTCTATTTATTTTGTTGTATTTTCATGTTGAACTAAGTGGAACATTTATCACCCGCATTACTTTCACTTATTTTTGACTTTTTGATTTGGATGTTGGTACCAATTGCAGCGCATGACCGTAATATGAACAAAAAAAGTATTCATTTAAACTATTCGGTTGCAGGTATTATTCCAGTAGTGTTCGAAAATGGAATAGACAAAACGCAGAAACTTCTCGTTCCCCTTTTTTCGAAATTTACACGCGACGCTACGGTGACGAACATGATAAAAGTTATTATAGGAGAAGAAAAGCAATTAATAATGGACGGATACAGGTTGAGTCTGATGAAAATATTAAATTATTTAATAATTATTTATTTGTTGATATGAAGAATTGGAACTAGACATTTCTTTAGAACAAGGTCTCTGTTAATGCATATTATGCGATGAATGAACATTTGTTAAATATTTGGTATGACTTGTTCATTGAATTATGACTTACGGACTAATGCAGACATTTAATTATCGTGTTGTCTAGACATCTAACTTGTGGCAATATCAAATTCCAATTGAATTTCAAATTTATCTTAAATTCTGAGCGACGTTATATTAACTATTCTTATGCAGCAATTTGATAAAAACCAACAGCTCAATATTTTCAGTTCAAATTGTGAATAGTGAATGAATGTAAGATATGTTTTAGAAAACCAGAGAATGTTCTGTCAAGTTTGATACCATAAAAGCATATGAAACAATGAAGTTGTGGTATTTACTGTTTCTATGCAAATATTGGCAGATAATTAATCAGCCTAAAATTCACTTGAACCGATGAGTGGTTTAATCGAGTTAAATATAGTATTCACGTAATATCTAATTTTATCGTATGTAAAGCTTACTATAAAAGCTTTTGCGAAAAATTAAACAAAATTAATTTATATCTGCCTCTACTGAGATCAAAACAAAGGTGTTCTTCAACAAAAATTGTGACATAAATTTGTTCGGAAATACGACACAATCCATCAAAAAAATCAATATAGGCTTTACAGATCGATATCTCAGAAAATATCAATTTTGGTGAGTCAAATGGCCTCTATAACATAACAATCATTTTTTCTATATAAGTTATAATAACTCCAATAAGACATTCTTACACGGTATACCACAAAAATCCATATTGCAATACAGTATATGACTATATTACTGCATTGCTGACTAAATGCGGTATTAATCAACTACAATATAAAATTAGACACACGAAAGTTGGCAAGTTCTATTTTAGATGCAATATTTAATTTTCATGTTCACAGAGAGGTAGTTAGTACTTCTTTTAGGCGGTGACATACCAAACATGATTTCCATTTAACTGACGTACTGTAGTGTACCACACTCATTAAACCCGCGGTATCCAGGTTTTCGGGAGGTTCCCCATAAAGCATGTAAAAAGGTCACTTTTTCCCAGATTGTTTAATATTGCATCATCGGGTAAAATCCACAAAACTAGTTTTTTGTTGAACATTTATGATGGGCCAATAGTATGAATTTATGTTTTAGGAAACTGATTATGTTAAGACATCTAAAATATAATAACGTACCACTTCATCTGGCAATATAATATTATTCAAAAAATGTAATAATATTTAAATTATAATTAGCAATAACAGTCACATTTTAACAAAATCATTTGAATCAATTTTTTTTAAATATGTTGCTGGTTTGTTGACTTTATTTTAAAGTTTTATTTATTTATCGATTTTTTACCCCCTTCTTGAAATTTACTAACATTCTTAAAAACCGAGAAATATACAATTGACATTTTCAAAAACCTATTTTCTAATAAAAAGCCCGTGTATATTGGAACAGTACGAAACCCCTGGCAACAGGCTTGACACCAAATAATTCATTTTATTTACCGAAACAATTTGATGATACGACAATCCGTCGATAATCAGCTCGATGTAGCTATAAGCGGTACTGAAATACATACTGCGTACACCTTCCAAATATGGATGTACCAGTTTGCTTTCTCTTCAAATAGATTTTAGATTTATGATCATAGGTATTGTTATTGTTGAATATTGTTTTGATTTTTGCTTTATGCAAGCTTTGACCAGTTTGTTTTCGGTTCTTCTTGTCAAAGTTATTTAGGAACCATACTAGTTCCATAAATATTAAAATAATCTGAAGATTGACTCATATATTTAAAATATGACAATATAAAATAATTTGGTTTCATATAAAATTAATTCTGGGGAACGCTATATGACATATTCACTGACCATTAAAATGGTCTTGTAAGCAAGGTGTACGTTTTTTATTCTCATATCAACGGTATTATTAGTATCATAGAGTAAGAAATATTTTTTATATACTATATGATTAGTATAGTCAACTAATATTCGTCAGCCCTCAACTCACTCCCACCAACACACGGCCTTTGTGGTGGGCGCGTGTTTGACAAACCTATTTAACATATGTAATTTATGGAGGCTCAATATCCTAGAGTATGAAATAAATAGAAATTTGACTTTTATTGATTTCATATACATTGCGTAATAAATTTTCGTCAATAGAAAATCGTTTTATTTTAATAAATTGAATGTAAATGAGTAACAAAATAGTAGGGTTAAATATTTAGTATTGCATTGATTTTAAAAGTAAATATAGATGTTTATACAATTTTAACGTGCGTAAGTTGCCTGCATATCTAAATCTGTTTACTACATGAACTATTTTACTGCTATCAGTTTTTAAATCATTAATTTGCAAAAGCTTTCGGTTAAGAAGTTAGTAGTAGGCCTATTGAACTGCAACAGATCAATATAAGACTCAAATCTGTATATATTTCTTACTCTATGCTCAATATAACTCTCCATGACCTTTAAATGAACTATTCAACAAATGATTATTATTTACAATTTAGATGTGCCATATTAAATGTAACGTTATTATTTTAACGTATATATTTCGTTAGATCAAGGACAGGTTACTTAATCGGTTTACTAATTTACACGTTAAACCAATTTTATGCTTTTTAATACCCTAAAAAGATACTACAAAAAATGTATTGTATTCTGCATAAGCATTATGAATCTCTAGTATTGAGCATTTACTCTAAGATATTTTTATTATTATTATCCATTTATTTATGAACATTAATTTTAGAATTCATCGCATTTTGCTTAACAAAAAAATATGTTCAAATTATCAAAAAATCCCCTCATCTTCATTAAAATATTGCCATTATATTTTATGAAAGATATTTACATTTTTTGTGATGATAATCATGTTAATTATTTTTAGGACAAAGAAAAAAGCAAAGAATACCACAGGACATATTTCTCAATTATGTTTTTTTTAAATATTTCCCAATTAATAATTTTTGCACGCTTATTTATATATTAAAAGTGACCCTGCTTGAGAAAACACATTCTTTTCAGATTGGTTATCTCATTTCCACAACCCCCTAATCTATCCGATATATTTCTTAAAGTCAAAATTAGCGTGCGAACATTTTATAAATGACAAAGTATGTTCCGAATATAGTTTTAATAACTTATAGCCTTACGTTTTCCGTGAGGTTAAACACCTTAACGGAGCAACAAGGACACTGTTGTGTTCACATTATAAAATTACTAATTGGCATGACCAAACGAAGCAAATTTAATTAGTTGAAAATGCTAAAACTTGCGTGCATTGAGATTTTGACACGCTAATAAGGAAGTCTCGTATTTCTTTATATTTTGATATTTTTTGCACAATTTCTACATATTTTTTTTCATGTTAATTATTAATGTAGAACAAACAAAACAACAAAACTGACGTAGTCAAATATGATGAATTCAAATAAAAATGTATTAATAATATTGTATTTATTTTTTTACTTGACAATTGCAGGAGACTGTTTATATAGTTCGTCATCTAAAATCATGATCAAAAACGTTAATAAATAGTTACTTACTAACAATTTGCATTAATCAAGTTAACAAATAGTTCAATAATAAATCAAGGTGGCGCAACATAATTTAATTTTAATTGGAATTACAGTTGTAATTGATAGTAGTTGACAGGAAGTATATAGCATTGAACATGTCGTTTTTCGTAGCTTTTCTTAGTAAATTTGAAAAAGACAAACATTACTTCAAAAAGCGTTTAAATTTTATTTATGAGAAGTTCGTGTATTACAACAAAATATCTAAATATAAAATTTAGTCGTTTTTGGCATCTGTGTTGTTTTTAATATTTGTCATAAAATAATAGGTATTGCTTATTGATAAGTTACAAATAGATAATAAAACTTACAGAATATCTAAACAATAAGTCATTTCATAGATATTTTACAGTACTAAATTTAAATCAGTATTACTGAAAATGTTCACTATAAATAATGCCGAAAAACAATTCAGAATTATTGAGAAATATTTACGTAAAAAATCTATTTGTACAGTATATTATTTTCTCATAATTATCACATAGTGTTAAAAAGTAATTTTTGATACAGTCACATTAAATATATAATATTTTTTTACTATAAAATATTTTTTTACAAACATAGTCATTTAAATTTTAGAATTCAAATATTGTTAACAGCAAACTAAAAAGTTTTTTCACATATACTATATATTGTACAATTTCGACTTAGCTAATTTTGACAATGTTATTTGCCCAGCTTGAATTATTGAATTGAAACCAATTAGAAAAATGATGTATTAATCCCAAATGCCTTATTATTGTGGTTTTGTGGATATTGTGGTTTATATCCTGTTGAATTAGAACAAGTAAGATCATATTCAGTATATATTTTGTATTCATTTTATACAAAATCAGACGTTTGCACAGCTTGTATTTTTTCATTATGTAGATAGATAACAAGCACCTGTTTAGATTAATATTGGCTAACAAAATATATGGTACCCGGCTTTCATCAATCTAATTTATTTAGACAAAATGTTAACTAAATAACTGCCGTCCCAATTCGATTAATTATCATAATAATATACCACCCCAATATATAACAATAGTTATAATAAAAAAAATACGTCAGAAAAATACATTATATATCACAATAATTTATTTACTCAGAATTCTAATGTTTTGTCAATAGAATAGAATAGAATAGAATAGAATAGAATAGAATAGAATAGAATAGAATAGAATAGAATAGAATAGAATAGA